>JAOQMR010068461.1:0-19345 GCA_027563865.1 Erythroxylum pelleterianum | reverse complement strand
GATGATCGCGAGCCGAGCGGTAGGGCAGATGATTCAAACAAACGGCAGAGGGATAGATCTAATTGGAGAAGGCCAATTGACCGACAAGATCAACGACGCGAGACCTTCACCCCCCTCAACAGACGATATGCTGAGGTGCTGGAGATCATGCAAGCTGAGGGCGAGCCCCTCAGAGAACCTAATGCCATAAGAGCCCCCCGAGATAGAAGGAATCCCTCGTTGTATGGCTGCTTTCATAGAGATGTGGGTCATGATACGGAAAATTGCTGGAACCCGAAGAACGAAATCGAGCTTCTTATTCAGCGGGGAAGGCTGAATAGATTCCTGAGGTATGGGCAACATACCGGTTAGGACAATGAGGGTGAAACCGACCGATCTGACCATTGGCGAGCACATAGGAGACCAAATGATAGATTGGGTAAAGACAGGCGAAATAGGAATCCGGATGATTGACATAACGTGAGGGCACGGTCTAGGGCAAGAGAGGACAGAAACGTCGAGCGTCAAGACGACCGACCAGTCAGGGTCATAAACATGATCTTCGGAGGTAATGCAGCAGGCGGGTCGACCACTAAGGGGAGAAAAAGGTATGCCAGACAGATCGGAGAGGGCTCGTCAGCAAAGATGAAGAGGCCGAGCGACGGGGTGATCTCATTCGATGAATCTGACTTAGATGGTGTTAGCTGCCCCCATGATGACGCGTTAGTCGCTACCCTAAATATAGATGGTAGCGAGGTGAAGCGGGTGATGATCGATACGGGCAGCTCAGTCGACCTATTATACTATGATGCCTTCAAACAAATGAAAATTCCTGAAGAGCGGCTGTTGCCAATAGAAGGGCCTATCAAAGGAGTAACAGGAGCATCGGCCTACTCATTCGCCCGGGTAGCATTAAATGTTAAGTTCGGTCAGAAACCATGTCAGGTGGAAAAGAGTGTAGAGTTCCTGGTCGTCAAGTTCGCGAGGGCGTATAATGCCATAATTGGAAGAGCTACCCAAACGCCCTTAGAGCGGTCGTCTGTACCTACTACCAGGCAATGAAGTTCCCGACCCCGCACAGAACCGGTGTCATCAGGAGCCTGCAAAAAATAGCTCGGGAATGTTACCTGACAGAAATGAAAGCCCCTGATGGAGCGGTAGTACTGGCGGGCTCTTTAGACGTAAGAGCTAAGAAAGAAAACCGACAGTATATAAGTTTTATTTTAGTACATTTGCTTTTCTGTTCACCTTTTTATTAGTTGTGTTTTGGGTACCTTTTTCCTGGCTCCGATAGTCAGGTTTTTTAATGGCCCGCGTTGCCTTCAGTAATAAAGAGTTTCACATCTTTAATTTACCAAAATGTGCCATAGTAAATGGCAGATCGCACGATGCCTCGACATGGTGAATTTTCGACATAGCTCGCCCTTGAGCAAAGCTCGGGCCGATATTCGACATCGACAAATTTTTGACATAGCTCGCCCTTGAGCAAAGCTCGGGCCGATATTCGACATTGACAATTTTTGACATAGCTCGCCCTTGAGCAAAGCTCGGGCTGATATTTGACATCGACAAATTTTCGACATAGCTCGCCCTTGAGCAAAGCTCGGGCCGATATTCTACATCGACAAGTTTTCGACATTTATTCGACATCGACAAATTTTCGACATAGCTCGCCCTTGAGCAAAGCTCGGGCTTCGACATTCGAATTTCGACAAGCTTTCGACATAGCTCGGCCCTTGAGCAAAGCTCGGGCCTCAACTTTGCGCTTCCGATAAAAGTTCGGCTCTTTACATTCAACAAAGTTGTAACATAGACATTGGAGCAAAGCTCGGACTTCGACGCTCGGTACAACTAAGTTTAGACTTAATGGCAGGCTACGTGCGATTGACTTCTGCCGAGCGTCCGGTTCCTAGCAAGCTATATGAACTTATAGGAAGACAGTAAAAATTCAAAGTTTGTTTATAAAATCGGCAAGGCAAAAGATGAAGCCAAAAATGCCATTTTCGTTCATGTGTTCTGGTCACAAGCCCGACCAGATGGGCTTCAAAAAAAACTACTCCTCCGAAGGAGGGGAGGAGCTAGCTGCCAATCCTGGAGGAGCGACTTCAAGGGCAGGCGCAGTTGCGGAGGAGCTAGCTGTCGATCCTGGAGGAGCGGCTTCAAGGGCAGGCGCAGTTGCGGAGGCAGGATCAGGAGAAGAAATCACCAAACCAACGAGGGAGGAGGTCGGCAATGCCGCTTCAGCGACCAAGATAACACCCGATGAAGGATCGGGGGGAGGAGAGCAGGTAACGACTTGGTTAGGGGGAGAGGAGGCTGTTAGGGCTGGATCAGAATGAGGAGAAGGCCGAGGAGATTCCGCTTCAACCTCCGAGTTAAGATCTAGCTCTTCGTCCGGAATGTACCGAGGCTCTCCCTCGACCACATCTATAAGCTCTCGAAAAGAGAGGCCGAGACCAGGGGGACCAGCGGCTCGGCATATTCCTCAAAAGGAGGAGGATCTTGCCCGTCAGAGACGTGAACGCTATGGCAACTCTGCAAGGTGGAGAGAATTAGGTCGCAAGCATACTCATGGCATTCCTCCTCTAAATACCGCACTTTCCAGCGCTTGATCGCAGCAATCCGCTCCTCTTTCCTGCGGCTCTCCAACTCCTTCGCCCTATTAATGGCTCTCAACTTAGCCTGCGTCGCCTCGTAGCAAGTTTGACGGAGTTCGAATTGAAGCTCTCGTTCCGTCATCAACTTAGAATTGACAGCGCGCACCTCATCCCTTAGCTCCACGTTGGCGAGCACCTGCGCTTGGAACTTGTCCTCTAGCTCGTCCCTCGCTGTCATCACCCGGTTCTTCTCCTTCTCTCCCGTCTCGAATTGAGCCTTCCACAACTCCCTATCCTTCTCCAGGAACTTCTTCTCCTCCTCCAAAGAAGAGACTTGGGCCCGCAAGAGGTCCCTCTCCTTCGTTAATATGGAGGGACACATCAAAATCCCCAAGCGTCGCGATCTTGTCCAGACTAATTGCTGGTTCCCATTTATCGATCCTCGAGGACCGCACTTTCCCTTTACCCTTCTCCAACCGAGCTGCGCGATCTCCACTTTGCTCCGCTTCTTGCTCTTTCCCCTTAGGAGCACCCACCGAGATCGGTGGCTGCTCAAGAACCCGGACATGTCTTCTCTTCTTGAGACGAGGTTCAGCTTCCTCCTCTCCTTCCACGTTTACTACTGGGATCAGCATTGTCGACCCCAAGGGGACTATTGCCCGGTCAGGCACAGTGGTTGGTTCGGTAGAGGCCGATCGAGCGACCTCCGAGCTAGGTTCCCCCTCCTTGCTCGGCTCCTTGGCCATAGCAGATGGCCAAGCAACCCGTCGTTGACTCTTGGATGTGCTGGAGGAACCGGAAAAGGCGCTAGCTCTCACCATGGCTGCATGAAAAAGGGAAACAGTTAGAAGATGAAATCAGGACATGCGAATACTACAAATAAGAAAATCATGAAATATCGACCAGAAGGGGCGGCCTCCTCTCCCAGCCCGTTCATCCGAGACGGGGGGCAAATCAAAAACGAGTCAGCCGAGCATCCCCCTCCATACCCCCTGAGGAGTTGGCCGAAGTCATACCGACCGAGCGCCTTTATTTTACTAACCGCCTCCTGCTCCTCCCTACTGAGGAGCACACTCGAAAGATCATTCCACAACTCAGCCAATAGATATCTCCACGGCCTGGCTTCAAAAGGGGACCCGGGAGGTCTCACGAAGAAATACTTCGTCCGCCACGACTGAACCTTTGAGGCCGTCCCGACAGGCTGGTAGCGCGCGTCCCTATATTGGAGAGTAGGGATTCCGGCCCCGGTACTTGAGCTCTGATTCATCCTCAAAAAATAGCGCAGGATGTCGACTGACAGAGGGAAGCCAAACTGATGACACAATAAGGCTAGGTCGTTCATAAACCTCCAACCGTTCGGAGGAATCTGACTCGGCCTCAGTTGATAGGCGCGACATACCTCATCAATTACTGGGGCAAGGGGAAGCTTCATACCGCCGACCGTGAAGAACCTGTCTGAAATAGCAAAATAACCCCCCGGACAACTATAAATCCTTTCATTCGCAGAAGCCAGTCTGGGCCCCTATGACGTCGGAATGTTATGACGGATGACCGATTGGTTTACCTACCTTGCGGTCATCGTCGAGGGTTCACTTGATGGACTTTGAACGATCTGCCCGTCCCTCCGGGCACTCACCCCAATCTCCTCCGTCCCTTCTGCCCCAAGCGCCTCGTTACCACCAGCCTCGAGCGCCTCCACCACTTCCTCCGCAACCTCTAACGCCCTTTCGACAACTTCCTCCTCCGGCCTAACCCCTCCTTTAGAGCTTGTCGATGACATGACCACAAATGGAAAATCTAGGGGATAGAGAAAAGAAAATGGACGTACCTAGTTGGCAATGAAGATTTGTGGATGGTGATGGAAAGGGTATTCTGGTGATCGCAAAGAGCAGCAGAGATGAAAATCCAGAAATTAGAATTCAGAGAGCAAATGCGTGAGGCGAAAGAAGAAGACGCCCATTGGGTTTGCAATTTATAGTATCGACTGAACCGGGGTACCAATCGATGACAGACGCGCGGCGTGATCCTAGCCATGGTGAAACAAGCGACTGAATATGAACAACAGTCCGTTGGGATCGTCAAAAACCAGAAGCGGTGTGACAGTTGAAAGGACACGTATGACAGGGCGTGACAGCATATGACAGCTGTGCGGGGCAGTTAAACGGGCGTATCATTTAATATCTTTAACGGCGCTTAGCAGATATGAATCACCAAGTAATAATTAAACCTACTACCGAGGCTAGACCGCCCTTATAGGGCGCGAACCGAGCTAGCCTATGATATTACCGCCTGTTGACTGACCTGTTTCATTTCTTAACGGCCCGACCAATCGACCTGATAGCAAGCAGCTCGCACCATTAGGCCGCACGATCTCCATGTACTCCTTCGACCCTTCTCTCCGATCAGAATCGAGGAGTAGGGGGCTTATAGTCGGGTCGGCCTCATAAGGCCCGACCTAGAAGGGTCCAACTCCAAGCCCATACTCTGGCGGCCCGATAGTAAGAGACCGACTTCCATGCAAACACAACAATTCACGTAGAGACCTAAACCTAGAAACAACCAACAGCATATATAAGGCATTATGCACCCATGATCGAGGTACGAACTCATAACCCTAGCTGCCTCTTGGTTCTCAGGGCCTGAATTCTCTCAAAATACTGACTTGAGCGTCGGAGGGGCCTTCCGGGAAATAACCCCCGGAGAGTCTTTGCTTGTTTTGCAGGTATACAACAGTAGAGAATTGCCAGAATTATGGAGCAGAGCAAGGATGTTCAGAATCAGCAAAATCCGGCTGAACCATATATCAAGAAAAATTAGCTATAATATTTATTTATTCATTTGTAATCCATTCCAATAAATGGGAACACTTTTATATTCTTTTCCAACTAATAAATAGCTAATTTTTTTATAGAATTAACAATAAATTAAATATGAAATCAATTGAAGCTCAATTAAAATTTGAATAATAATATAATAATAATTTTAATTAAAATCATTTTTAATTTGATTTATTTAATATTTTATCTTTTAAGTTTTAACTCGAATTTTTCCTGTTTTTAGGAAATTTGAAGCACGTTAAGTTAAAGTTCAGACCAACTTGCAAAGGGCTCCCGAGCAGCACGGCGAGAAGACTTCATGGTCTGTGCTTGCAAAAAGATACGAACCCGCCACTTGAATAATGCTCTACTCTTTAAGGAGGATCACATGGTCACGTTAAGTTAAAGTTCAGACGAGGTTGCAAAGGGCTCCCGAGCAAACGACGAGACGACTTCGTGGTCTGTGCTTGCAAAAAGATACGGACCTGCCACTTGAATAATGCTTTACTTTTTAAGGAGGATCACATGGTCACGTTAAGTTGAATTTCAGACGAGCTTGCAAAGGGCTCCCGAGCAGCATGGGGAGACGACTTCGTGGTCTGTGCTTGCAAAAAGATAAGGACCCGCCACTTGAATAATGCTCTACTTTTTAAGGAGGATCACATAGTCACGTTAAAGTTAAATTTCAGGCGAGCTTGCAAAGGGCTCCCGAGCAGCCCGGAGACGACTTCATGGTCTCTGCTTGCAAAAAAATATGGACCCGCCACTTGAAAAAATGTGAGGATCATATAGTCACCCTCCTTTTTCCATTTAAAAAGTAAGGTAAAATATAATAAATTTATTATGACATCACTCATTAATTTTTTTAGATTATTTGAAAATAATTGTGATATTTAAAATATTAAAAATGACATTTTATTAAATTTTAATTGAATTATTTATCTCAATGTATTACTAATTATGATAAAATAATTATATAAATTTGTTTAATAATTAGTCATATAATAGTTTTAAAATATACAAACGCAGCCGTTGATATGGTCAAAGTGTGAGTCAACCATATCATAAACAACCTAGTCGAAGCAACAATGTCTCTGGAAATGAAGGGTTAAATTTTCATACGTGCATTAACTTGAGAAGAACCCTAAAGAACCACGAATTTAAGCAAAAGATCGTGTTTGTGATTTAACACTCTTTAAATCAGTGGTGTTGCAGTGGGATGACTAAGGCCAAATTTCATAAGGGAAACTTTTTTTGAAATATGAATGAAATTTATATTAATCTACCAAAGGCTACTTCACATCATTACAATGAGTGTGGTTAACCATTCACAAAAAAACTCACAGGGAACTGTTACAAGAGAAAATAATTACAGCAAAAAAAATTATAGCGACTAGCATCTTCTCACTGCTTGACTAATTGAATCTTGTTTATGGTTGGCAGTTAATGCTGCTCAAATCCAATTCACAATCTGATCTACTAGCTGATGTTTGCCTTCTTCAACTCTTTTATATATTCTCATGTTCCTTTCCCTTCAAATGGAACAGATGACTGTATTAAATGTTGTCTCGATGAGCAAACTGTTCTGGTCGGGTCGGCCTAATGAGGCCCAACTTTAAGCCCATACATAGATGGCCCGATAGCAGATCATCTCCCATGCAAGCACAATGATCCACGTAGAGACCTAAACCTAATGGCAACCTACAGCATATATAAGGTATTATTCAACTATGATTGAGGTACGAACCAGAAAACCCTAGTTCCCTCTCTGTTTATAGCGATCAAAACTCTCTCAGAATACTGACTTGAGCGTCGGAGGGACCTTCCGGGAAACAACCCCCAGAGTGTCTTTGCTTGTTTTGCAAGTTTCTCATAGTCGAAGATTACTCAAGATCATGGATCATAACAGTGATATTCCAGTCCAGCAAAATCTGGCTGAACCAGTTGGCACCCACCGTGGGGCCCGGCGTTAGGGCACTACTTCCAAAATCACGCAGCCTCAAAACCAGTATCACAGTGACCTACGCGTAGCCATGGAGCACCAGCAGTCTAACCCTCCGATTAGTAGGCCACATAACGGGCGAAGGTATTGGAGGCGGAGCAGAAATGGGGATGACCACTGTAGAGCTCAGTTCGGGGCAAGAGAACCTAACAGTGTCGAACGACGTGATGACCGACCGGCTGTGATCGTCAACACAATTTTCGGGAGTAGCGTAACAGAAAGATCGACCGATAAAGGAAGAAAAAGATATGCTGGACAGATTGTCGAAAGCCCGTCAACAAAGCAGAAGAAAAAGAGCGACGTGGTAATTTCGTTCGACGAATCCGACCTGAAAGGTGTCAATCGCCCTCACGACATTGCATTGGTGGCCACTTTGAGCATTGAGGGAAACGAAGTGAAGCGGGTACTGATTGACACAGGCAGCTCAGCTGACCTAATATATTACGACGCTTTCGAGCAAATGAAGATACCAGCGGATCGGCTACTACCAGCCAATGGACCTATCAAAGGAGTGACGGGAGTGTCAGCCTATCCATCCGCCCGGGTCTTATTAAAAGTAAAATGTGGACAGAAGCCATGCTACGTAGAGAGGAGTGTTGAATTTGTAGTCGTCAAGTTCGCGGGAGCATATAACGCTGTAATTGGAAGAGCGACCCAAAATGCACTTAGAGCGGTTGTCTCCACGTACTACCAAGCAATGAAGTTTCTGACCCCGCATGGAATCGGTGTTGTAAGGGGTCAGCAGAAACTCGCTAGGGAATGCTGCTCAGCAGAAATTGGGGCACAAGACGGAGCGGTAGTTCTGGCAAGCTCTCTCGACGTGAGAGCTGATGAGGAAACGGAAAGGATGAATCCGGAGGAAACGCAGAAGATCGTGTTGGATGAAGCAGACCAGTCCAAGTTCACAAATCTAGGTTCCGGGCTGGAAAGCAGTCTAGCCAAAGAGATTGCGGATTTGTTTGGTAAAAAACAGGTCAATTTTTACCTGGGCGCCGAGCGATATGTCGGGAATTCCTCGATCGGTAACGTCGCATTCCCTTGGTATCCGGGAAGATTGCAAGCCAGTCAGGCAAAAGAAACGGTCGCAAGGTAGGGAGAGACAAGAAGTGATCAAGAAAGAGATAGAGAGATTGCTCGATGCTGGGTTTATTCGGGAGGTCAAGTACCCTGAATGGCTGGCGAACGTTGTACTAGTGAAGAAAAAGAATGGAAAGTGGAGAATGTGTATTGACTTCACCGACTTAAACAAGGCGTGCCCGAAGGACAGTTTCCCCTGCCCAAAATCGACCAGTTGGTAGACTCTACATCTGAACATGAGTTACTCAGCTTTTTGGACGCTTTTTTGGGTTATCATCAGATACTAATGAGTCCCGAAGATGAGGGGAAGACAACTTTCATTACCGACCAGGGAACGTTCTGTTACCAAGTAATGTCGTTCGGCTTAAAGAATGAAGGAGCCACCTACCAACGACTTGTGATGGAAGTTTTAAAAAAATTGATCGGTCGATCGGTCGAGGCTTATGTGGATGACATGGTAGTCAAGAGCAAAACGGCCGCCGAGCATGTGAGAGACCCGGAAGAAGTCTTTCAAACCCTCAATAAGTTTCAGATGAAGCTGAACCCAGAAAAATGTGTTTTTGGCGTGGCATCTGGCAAATTATTGGGATTCATGATTACTCAATGGGGAATCGAAGCGAACCCAGAGAAGATCGAAGCCATCATTCAAATGCCTTCACCGCGTTGCTTGAAAAAAGTCCAAATATTGACTGGGCAGATAGTCTCTCTGAGCAGATTTGTCTCCAGGATGGGGGACAAGTGTCTCCCATTTTTCAAAATTTTGAGGAAAGCAAATGTGACCCAGTTCTAATGGTCGGATGAGTGTGAAAAGGCATTCCAATACTTAAAGCAATATCTAACTAGCCCACCCATCTTACAAAGCCCGGTTGAGGGCGAGAGCTTGATTATCTACTTGGCAGCCACGGAAGGGGCGATCAATGCGATTCTTGTTCGGTCAGAAGGTAACAAATAATTTCCAGTCTACTACGCCAGTAAGGTGGTAAATGGGCCGGAAATGCGATATTCACCCATTGAGAAGCTGGCTCTTTCGTTGGTAATTGCGGCGTGAAAGCTCTGACCCTACTTCCAGAGTCACACCATCGAAGTGTGGACAGATCAACCCCTCCGACAATGCCTTCAAAAGCCCAAAACTTCCGAGCGGCTGGTTAAGTAGGCAGTAGAGCTGGGAGAATTTGACATATGCTACAAGCCACGGACGACGATCAAAGCCCAAGTGTTAGCAGATTTCGTAGCAAAGCTGAGTCAACCCAGCCCGCAAGATGGACAACGTTCCACCTGGAGCTTGTTCATGGATGGGTCGTCCAACGCCGAGGGATGCGGGGCAGGAGTGGTATTGATCAGTCCGCTTCAAAAAGAAAAGGTGGAGTATGCTCTACGACTAGAATTTAAGGCTTCCAACAATGAGGTCGAATACGAAGCTTTACTGGCCGGTCTTCAGCTGGCGCGAGAGATGGAGGTAAAACACCTGAAGGTATACAGCAATAGTCAGATAGTAGTCGGCCAAGTTACTGGACAATACGAGGCCAAAGGGGATAACATGATCAAGTATTTGGGGTTGGTAAAAAAAAGAGTTGAGCAACTTTGAAGAGTACACAATCGACAGGATAGAAAGGATACACAACGCTCGGGCAGACGCGCTTTCCAAAATAGCCTCTGATCGAGATGCGAAAAACAATATTTTGGTCGAACAATTAGATTGGCCTAGCATTCAGAAAACTAATGAAGCCCTCGAGATAGGTACTAAGCGGCCGGACTGGATGGAGTCAATCAGACAATATCTTCTTGAGGGAGTGCAGCCCGGAGAAGCTTTGGAGGCCAAGAAACTAAGGGTGAAGGCGGCCGAGTATACGGTCATTAACAACATCCTATACAAGTGTTCTTACGACTAGCCGCTACTACGCTACTTGGGCGAAGAGGAGGCAGAGTAGGCAATGGCCGAGGTCCACGAAGGAATGTGTGGAAATCATTTAGGAGGCAGAATGTTGGCTCACAGGTTAATCAGACAGAGGTATTACTGGCTGACAATGAAGAGAGACTGCCAAGAGAAAGTTAACCGATGCGAGACTT
Organism: Erythroxylum pelleterianum; assembly: GCA_027563865.1. Taxonomy (NCBI): domain Eukaryota; kingdom Viridiplantae; phylum Streptophyta; class Magnoliopsida; order Malpighiales; family Erythroxylaceae; genus Erythroxylum; species Erythroxylum pelleterianum. The sequence goes on along the minus strand of JAOQMR010068461.1, from coordinate 8,807 downwards.
GTCAAAAAATGGCAACCTGACTCATCAACCGACTGAACAGATGAAAATCATAAGCCATCCTATCCCTTTCGCTCAATGGGGAATAGATATATTAGGACCCTTCCCCTTGGTCCCGGGCAGAAGAAGTTTTTAATAGTAGCTGTTGAATACTTCACCAAATGGGTGGAAGCAGAAGCGGTCGCCACTATCACTGAGCAGGAAATGGAAAGCTTCATATGTAAGAACATATTGAGTCATTTTAGGATGCCCATGATCCTAGTGACGGACAATGGTCGACAGTTTGATAATGACAAGTTTAAGGGTTTCTGCGAGCGATTAAAAATAAGGCTCCAATTGACGCCAGTGGCTTATCCCTAGAGTAACGGGCTCGCAGAAAACACTAATAAAAAGATAATGAGTGCCCTCAAGAAGCGATTGGATGGACGAAAGACTTGGGTAGATGAGATAGATGAAGTATTGTGGGCGTATAGAACTACTCCGAATGGCGCTACGGGAGAAACACCATTCAGGATGACCTTTGGGGCAGAGGCCCTAATCCTGGTAGAGGTGGCGTTGCCTAACCAAAGAATATCGGCTTACGAAGAGGAGCGAAATAATGAAGCCCACAGAGCAGAACTCGTGCTCCTTAGTGAAGATAGGGATATGGCGGCTGCTCGCTCGAAAGCCATCAGGCAAAAAGCAACCAAGTTCTACAACCAAAGGGTAAGGCCGAGCGACGTAAAGATCGGAGGTTATGTTCTAAGAAAGGCTGAGGTAGCTGGGAAACATCCAGGAAAGCTCGGACAAGCATGGGAAGGTCCCTACCAGGTGATCAAGCAAGTCGGACACGGCTCTTTCATCCTGCGTGACGTCGATGGCAAGATTCTACCAAGGCCGTGGAACTCACAAAATCTAAAGACATTCTACCACTAGATAAGCTTTGTCCTACCCGTTCATTTCTTTCTTTATTGTTTTATTGCTACTTACGGAGTTATGGTGAATATCTTTTTACTGGCCCCTTCAATCATGTTCTTTAATGGCCTCGCCGTCGTTAATAAAGAATTTTCAAGTTTTCCAATAGAAAGAGTCTGACCAAAACGCGCCATAGTAAGAGACAGATCTCTCGATCAATAAGTTTTTGACACAACATTTTCGACATAGCCTGGCCCTTGAGCAAAGCTCGGGCCTCGACATGATGACCTTTCGACATAACATTTTTGACATAGGTCGGCCCTCGAGCAAAGCTCGGGTCTCCACACAATGTTTTTGACATAGCCCGGCCCTTGAGCAAAGCTCGGGCCTCGACATGACGACCTTTTGACATAACGTTTTCGACATAGCTCGGCCCTCGAGTAAAGCTCGGGTCTCGACATAACGTTTTTGACATAGCCCGGCCCTTGAGCAAAGCTCGGGCCTCGACATGACGACCTTTCAACACAACATTTTCGACACAGATCGACCCTCAACAATTCTCAGCACTCGGTATCAATCGTTCGGGCTATCAAGGCGAGATAACAGAAACCTGATGAGACCTAGAAAGTCAACCTCGCCTGATTAAACGCACGAGCTCGCAACTGATTATTCGACAGGGCAGTCTCTCGCACCACGAATATCACCCAACAAAATTAAGAAGACGATGAAAGGTAAAAACATTTTTATTTCCAATAAGTTTGCCCTAGTCACAAGATCGACTAGATGAGTTTTCCTATCTAGAAGTATTATCTTTCCTACCCAGTCTACTGCAAGGATTATCGACGAACCTCTCCATGTCAAAGTCAAACAATCTGTCCATTATAGGTTTCGGTAAATTTGTGCTGACATGTCCACAGCCAATTTCTTTACAAGCCCACAGTTTTCACCACCACAGGACCTCGTCAAGAATTACCTCCCGCTTCATCTCAATCGTCAGGAATTACCTCTCGCTCTATCTCGGCTATCCCCTTCTTTCTTCCGAAAAAAAGAGGCATGGCTTCAGCCCCCAGCTTGTCTCTCATGTCCTCCGACGACCCAACTACCAGTAAAGCAATTTTGGATGGAAAAAGGGAGAAAGGATACGCCTGGCTGTTGATTAAAATCCGGAGTGGAGATGATGGTGAAAACGTATTCTGGAAACATAGGATAAAGGAACGAGGAGGCAGAGGACAGAGGTTAAGAAAAGCCATATAGAATGAGGAAAAACTATCTGCCTCAGGACTTATAGTCTCAGTCGAACAAACGTACCCATCCGGGTTGATTATGTGGACAAATCTAAGTGGCTGTCGCAGCGCGACAAACGAAGGGACGCACATAACGGCGCGCGATAAATGTGCGGCGGTCCAAGAGACGCGACATTCCAAATTTTGATGGTGCCTAGAACATGCAGACCGTCAACAATAATCACGCCAAACGTTCTGAACTTCAACACCCTCAGTCGGCTCTAACACATGCCAACTAAGCGACGGTGGTGAGAGCGCGCAGTTTCAGATTTCGAACGGAGCTTGAAAAATACGAATTGTCAAGTAACAATTGGACCCGATATCGAGACCAGACCATCCACGCATAGCACAAGCCGAGCTATCGCTCAGTACTACCGCAAGATAACGATCGGCCTTATGTTCTAGTAGCCCGACCAAACGACCTAATAGCAGATGGATGCACCGACAAGCTGCACAAACCTCACGTACTCCTTCGACCCTTCTCTTCAGTCATAGTCGAGGAGTAGGGGGGCTTATGGTCGGGTCGGCCTAATGAGGCCCAACTTTAAGCCCATACATAGATGGCCCGGTAGCAGATCATCTCCCATGCAAGCACAATGATTCACGTAGAGACCTAAACCTAATGGAAACCTACAGCATATATAAGGTATTATTCAACTATGATTGAGGTACGAACCAGAAAACCCTAGTTCCCTCTCTGTTCATAGCGATCAAAACTCTCTCAGAATACTGACTTGAGCGTCGGAGGGACCTTCCGGGAAACAACCCCCGGAGTGTCTTTGCTTATTTTGCAGGTTTCCCATAGTCGAAGATTACTCAAGATCATGGATCATAACAGTGATATTCCAGTCTAGCAAAATCTGGCTGAACCATGTTCAATTTACCCTACTTGGTACAACTTATGATCATATCCAAAGTCTCCCTCCACTCAAATGTGTAATTAGTCAGTTGTAACATAACCTTAATTCAGCTCCAAATTACTTTCGTGTAGCTACATTCAAAGTATAAATGATTTCTACCCTCATTGATATACTTACACAAGACACATATAAGATCATATCTCCCAAACCATCTATCTTTACTTTTAAGTTTGTTTTTAATCACTAGCCAGGTGACAATTGCAGCTTTAGGATTTAAAGATTGTTTCGACAACAATTCAAACTAAGACATAGTTTCCACATTGTGGATTAATGAATATGAGACTCTAGCATTAAGGCCATCTCCAGCCAAACACCAAAATTTGGTGTTTTGGTGTGTTAAATATACTCTAACCAATACCCCAAATTTACATTTCCAAGACCACCATTTTCGTGTAATAAATACTCCCTCCGATTCATAATAAGTGTCGTTTTAGAGGAATGCACACTTATTAAGAAAGTTAATGAAATATCTGATATACCCTTATTAATTACATGTTAAAGTGCCTTGAAAATATAATATGTGTAATCTGTGCAATTAAGATGTGAGAGAAATTAATGGTTAGTTTTAGAAGTAAAATTATAAACACGCATACAAAGTCAAGAATGACACTTATTTTGAATAATTAAAATGTATCTAAAACGACATTTATTATGAATCGAAGGGAGTAGTAACAATTCATTCACCAAAAGTTATCAAAAGACATCTTTGACCATTTTCTTATTTACATATTCATTTTATACCCTTATTTTATTTTGATATATTCACATAATTTGTTAAGTAACTAAATTTAAAATATATATTATTTTGCACAAAATATATTATTACAAAGATCTCGTTGAGACCTTTAAAATGACACTAATATTGAATATAATATTAAATTTATTTTTAATATTCATTTATAATTCTTATTTACAAGTGTTATAAATTCATTAATAAAAATTTAATAATAAAAAGTAAATTTAAAATAAAAGGTACATAAACTTAAAAGTAAAATGGATCACAAATTTGATTTTTTTAAAAATTAAAACCCAACAAAATGCTTGAAATTACAACCAGACTAAAATAAATTACAACTACAACCAAACTCTATATTACAATCAAACTAAAATTACATCAATATTAATTTTATATGTTAAATAAAGAATATATTTATTAATTACAAATAATATGTTATTTTAATTTTTATAAATAAAATAAATTCATAAAAATAAATTATTCCTTTTTACACCAAATTTAATGTAAATTTTTAATATAATGGTTGGAGATGGCCTAATAGGGATTCTGTTTGTGAGGTGAGCAATTGCTACTCTATGGAAGAGTGGACTAAAACTGGTCCAATTTTCAAACCAGAATCATATGTCCTCACCATCTCCCAATTGATGCTTGATATGAGGACAAATCACCTCTCTCAAACTACGCATATGGTTGAATATCCATGAATGATCTCTAGAATTATCCAGCTATCAAAAACTCTTATCTTTGAAATGATAATCATGTATCCATTTAATCCACAATGTTTTGCGATCAGTGAATAGTCTCCATATTTGCTTACATAGTAAAACTTTTTGTGTGAGATTGAGATGATCCTCAATCCTCCTTGCCTCTTTGGGATAGTAATGTCATACCACTTCACTTTGGCTTGCTTCCAATTATCTAATTTCCCAGACCACTGGAAGGCTTTTTAAACTTTATCAAGTTCCTTAATGACTCTCTTTAAAAAAAACCATATGGGCAGCCTAATAGATGTGCATACTACTCAAGACTGAATTAATGAGAGTAACTCTAGTTGCAAGGCACAGAAATTTATGTTGTCATGCATTAATCCTTTCTTTGAGTTTCTCATTCAAAGGAATGAAATCAAAAAATTTAGGCTTATTGGAATTTGGTCGGGTGCGGGTGCCCGGGTTCTGCCAAGGTACGGGTGCCCAGTTTCTGTCAAAACGGCCCATCCTCCATATAGTGAGCTTGTACCAACGACCATGACAGGCCCAAGCCCGGTCCACACTCTCCACAGCCCGTCAGCGCGAGTAGCCGACAACTTCTCATACAGAGGTAGAAGTTGAAGACCTAAACCTAGATATCGCTCCCTATATAAGGTATGATTTCACTATAACAGGTGACACAATCGTAAACCTAGCTAGCTAGCTTTAACGGCTATACCACCTTCATCAAAAGACTGACTTGAGCGTCGGAGGGGCTGATCGGGACATAACCCCCGACGTGCCTTCCTTTGTTTTGTAGGCACATTCACGTCCAGTTCATCTCTAAGAATAGCCGATTCATGGATCCAAACGGTAACGTTCCGTTCGGCCAGAATCAGGCTGAACCATTTGGCGCCCACCGTGGGGCCCGACTTCAAGGCACCACGTCCAGACACACCCAGATCAGTCAGGCGGCGGCGACAAATCCTGATGTAGCCGCAGTTGCAGCTCTGGTGTTTCAACAACTGGGTTCACGGCTACCTGCAACTCTGCCACCCGTACCCCGTGTTTCCCACACAGAGTCGTCAGATCAGAATGCTCAGCCGCAGCCTCAAACCTCGGAACAAAAAGAACAGAGCGTAGCATTAGAGAATGATGCCGCCCCCAACATGCGTCCGAACCTCCAGCATCAATCGGGTGCCGATCCTCTTCTGCCAATGCACACTACCCTTACTCAAAAGCAGATCGAAGAAGCGGCGGATCTGTTGGTTCGCCAGTTTTTACAGTCTCAACCAGCACAACAGCAGCCGTCTGCGCGGCCAGCCACCCAACAAACCAGTCGGACAACCGATCGGCTTAACGCAGCTATGAGTTACCGTCTAGATCGCCCGACGATACAATACAGCTCTCCCTTTACTCCGGACATCTTGGATAGCCTCCCCGCACTCGGCACAAAAGTACCAACCCCCGAAAAATATACTGGAAAAATCGACCCCCTAGATTACTTGCAACACTTTCAATCCATGATGAATCTACATTATGTTCCGGATGCTGTCCAGTGTAAGGCTTTCTGCACGGCCTTCCAAGAAGGAGATCGGCGATGGTTTAACAGCTTGCCCCCGAGCTGCATCACATGTTTTGAAGATTTCAGGTTGTTATTCTTGAACCAGTTAGCCACCAGTAAGCGGCCGCAAAAAACGGCTTTGGAAGTGATGCAACTTACCCAAGGAAGGAATGAAAGTCTGCGGGAGTTCATCACCCGGTTCAATAATACGAGACGTCGAACGGACGACCACTCGCCAAATGGCCAAGCGAGCAATTTGCATAAGCAGCAAAAAGGTCAGTCGGACTGGAGAAAGCCGGTCGATCGACAGCGATATCGACGGGAGTTCACCCCACTTACCAGACGATATGCAGAAGTACTGGCGGCCATGAGAGAGGATGGGGAGACTATCCGAGAACCCAACAAAATGAGGACCCCCTCCAAGGATAGGAACCCCAATTTATACTGTCGTTTCCACAGAGAGGTTGGTCATGATACCGAAGAATGCTGGCAGTTGAAAAAAGAAATCGAATTTCTCATACAGAGGGGAAGGTTAGGTCGATTTGTGAAGAATACGCAAAATGCTGACCGAGATAATGAGTATAAGGGATGTCAGCAGACTTACAGACGACAGAATTGGAGGCGGAATGACAGAACCAATGGCGAAAGGCAGAAAGCCAATATGGATAACAGACGAGAGGAGAGGGGCCGATCGAGGGAAAGCAACGACAGAAGAGCTGAGCACCAAGATGACCGACCGACTGGGGTCATAAACACGATATTCGGTGGGAATGCAGCGGGGGGATCCACTGCTAAAGGAAGAAAAAGATATGCCAAACGGCTCGATAGAGACTCATCTACCAAAAAATCGAGGGAGAGCGACGGGATTATATCGTTCGATGAATCGGACCTCGATGGAGTAAGTTGCCCTCATAATGACGCCCTCGTGGTAAATGTGAACATGGACAGCTACGAGGTGAAACGGGTGATGATTGATACGGGCAACTCAGTCGACTTATTGTATTATGAGGCCTTCCAGCAAATGAAGGTGCCCGAAGATCGACTACTACCCATAGACGGCCCCATCAAAGGAGTAACCGGGGTGTCAGCATACCCCTTTGCCCGGGTGTTTTTGAAAGTAAAGTTCGGACAGAAGTCGTGTCAGGTAGAAAGGGACGTTGAGTTCCTAGTCATAAAATTTCGAGGGGCGTACAATGCAATCATTGGGCGAACTACTCAAAATGTCCTCCGATCGGTCGTCTCCACCTACTACCAAGTTATGAAGTTCTCGACACCCCACGGAATTGGCATTGTCAGGGGTCAGCAGAGAATTGCCAGGGAGTGTTACTTAGTGGAGACTAAAACATTAGACGGGGCGGTCGCCCTGACGAGTTCTCTTGATGTCAGAGCCGACGAAGAGACGGATCGGTTGAATCCAGTCGAAGAAACGCAACGGGTCGCTCTAGACAAAACTGACCCCTCCAAATTCACAAACCTCGGATCCGAACTGCAGGAGGATCTGGTCAAAGAAATCATAGACTGCTTGGTGGAAAATAGGTCGGTGTTCACTTGGTTACCGAGCGATATGCCTGGGATTTCTCGATCAGTCGCATCGCACTCCCTCGGTATTCGGAATGACTACAAGCCGATCAGACAAAAGAAGCGATGGCACAGTAAGGAACGACAGGGGGTGATCGAGAAAGAAGTAGAAAAGTTGCTCGAGGCCGGGTTCATCCGAGAAGTCAAATACCCTGAGTGGCTCACTAATGTGGTCTTAGTAAAAAAGAACGGCAAGTGGAGAATGTGCATAGACTTCACCGACTTGAACAAAGCATGTCCAAAGGACAGCTTTCCCCTGCCCAAGATCGACCAGTTAGTAGACTCTACTTCGGGGCATGAACTGCTCAGCTTCCTGGATGCTTTCTCGGGCTACCATCAGATTCAAATGAGTCTGGAAGACGAAGAAAAAACCGCCTTCATAACAGACCAAGGCACCTATTGCTACCAAGTAATGCCTTTCGGCTTGAAAAACGCGAGGGCGACCTATCAACGGCTTGTAATGGAAGTCTTCAAAAACCAGATCGGCCGGACAGTGGAAGCTTATGTGGATGATATGGTTGTCAAAAGTAAGACGGCCGCAGAGCACGTGGACAATCTCAAGGAAGTCTTCTAGACCCTCAATAAATTTCAAATGAAGTTGAACCCGAAAAATTGCGTTTTTGGGGTGACATCCGGAAAATTTCTAGGATTTATGATCACGCGACGGGGGATTGAAGCTAATCCAGAGAAGATTGAAGCCATTATTCAAATGACCTCGCCCCAATGCTTAAAAGAAGTACAGATATTGACCGGCCGGACGATCTCTCTAAGCAGGTTCATTTCTAGATTGGGAGATAAATGCCTTCCATTTTTCAAAGTTTTGAGGACAGCGAACGTGACGTGTTTTCAATGGCCGGACGAGTGTGAGAAAGCTTTCCAACACTTAAAGCGATACCTGTCTAGCCCGCCCATCCTGCAAAGCCCGGTAGAAGGAGAGAACCTGATTTTATACCTGGCAGTTACGGAGGGGTCGATCAGTGCGGTGCTTATTCGGTCGGAGGGACACGAACAACACCCCGTCTATTATGTCAGCAAAGTACTGACCGGACCGGAAGTGCAGTATGCGCCTATAGAGAAGCTGGCCCTCTCCTTGATAATGGCAGCACGGAAGCTAAGGCCCTACTTCCAAAGTCATACCATTGAGGTATG
>JAOQMR010068426.1:0-19372 GCA_027563865.1 Erythroxylum pelleterianum | reverse complement strand
ACCAAATTAAACCTCAAAGTAATTCAAACATGCGTCAAAATAATTTAATCATGCTGATTACGAATCGGGGCCCAACAATAAGAGTTATGTTCCTTTTATGACCATTCAGTCTGTTGTTTGGGGTCCTACTCAAAATCCCTCTCTTTCTGGCCATAGATGGTTTGTGACCTTTATTGATTATTACATCCGATTGACGTGAGTTTATCTGAAACAAACCAAGAATGAAGTTTTTTTATGCTTCCAATCTTTTCACAAAATGATTTGTACTCAACATGATGCTAGAGTTAAGATCTTATAGTCAGATAATGGAATGGAGTATATGGATGGCAAATTTCGTGCTTATCTAGATTCTAATGGAATAGTACATCAAACTAGTTGTACCTGTACTAGTGAACAGAACGGAGCTGCGGAAAGGAAGAACAAACATATTCTAGAGGTTGCTCGATCACTCATGTTCACAATGAATCTTCCAAAGGGATATTGTGGTGATGCAATCCTTTCAGCGTCTATCTTTTCAACAGAATGCCACTTTGAATTTTATATTTTAAAAGCCCTATTGAAATATTACAAGGTACAAACTCTTATACTGTATCTCCAAGAGTCTTTGGGTGTGTTTCCTTTGTTCATGCTCAAAATGTTGGCAAGTTGGAGCCAGAGCTTTGAAATATGTGTTTGTCGGATATTCTCCCACGCAAAAAGGATATAAGTGTTATCACCCCCCGTCTAAGAAATACATTGTAAGTATGGATGTCACTTTTCTGGAGTATGAGTCCTATTTCACCACATCCCCAACTCCTCTTCAAGGGAAAAATGAGATTGAAGACGAAGTGTTGCTTGACTCTATAGATAATGTGATCCAAGGAGGAAGAACAATTTAGGGGGAGACAACTAGTTTGGTTCGAGAGGATCGAAGTCAGCACTTAGATAGACCAAACTTAAAGACATACTCAAGGCGAGATAAGACAGAAAAAGCCATAATGTAGTCTATACCAATGCCATCCTCTTCCCTCGAAAACACTGGTGAGCTAGAATATGATTTATCTAATGATTTAAATAAGCCAATTGCTGTTCGAAAAGGTGTTAGAAGTTGAACCAAGCACCCAATTTCTAATTTTGTTACATATGACTCACTATCTCTTGCTTATAGAGCCTTTGTCTTGTCTTGTCTGGTTCTTCTGTGTCTATTCCACAGGATTGGAGAGAAGCAATGAAAATTGTCCAATGGAAAGAAGCTATGATTGAAGAAATGAAGGCCTTGGCAAAAAAATAATACTTGGGACCTTGTCACTGCTCCAGAAGGAACACTGATGGTTGGCTGCAAATGGGTATTCTGTTATGGACTCTTTTGTGGGACACCTCTATAATAGACGCAGTAACTAATTTTCAGCATTAAAAGGCTTAGGTTTCTATTTTTATTGTTGATTTATTTCCTAGAATAGGTTTCGAGAAATTGTTGATTTGTTTCCTAGAATAGATTTTTGAAAGAAACCTAAATTATAGGTTTCCTACTCTTTTAATAAGACTAGTCCTATTTAAAGGGACAAGATGAATAAAAACCTAAGCCGATTTCTATCTTAAATTTCAGAGGTCTAGAGCTCTCTCTCTTCTAACGAGTTCTAAGGTGTCAAGCTCCCTTCGACGAGTTTGAGTCATTAAAAATAGGTCGTTCAAGAAATCGGAACAAGGGAAAGGAAAAAGAGAAGTCAATTGACTTAGACTTTCCTGTCAATCGCCCTGTGACCCGATCCTTTACTAATAGATACAACATATTCACAGTGAAGCATAAGCCAGATAGATCTATTGAGAGATACCACGCGAAATTGGTGGCTAAAGGCTCTACTCAAACATATGGAGTGGACTATCAAGAAATCTTTGCTCCTGTTGCTAAGATGAATACAATTAGAGTTTTACTCTCGTGTGTAGCTAACTTGGATTGGGACTTATAACAGTTCAATGTTAAAAATGCATTTCTTTATGGAGATCTGGAGGAGGAGGCGTACATGGAGATTCCTCCAAGGTTTGAAGGTGAGAAGACACAAGGGAAGGTTTGTAGGTTAAAAAAGGCCAGATACAACCAGAAACACAATCGATCAAGTTCAAATCAAGAGGAAACAAACCAGATGATGTATAGGAACAGCAGATAATGTTCCAAATCTGCCATTAATGCGCCCAACAATTTCATGAACCTGGCTTGTAAGTTTCTGATCTGTAAAACAAACAAAAAAATTCACATCTAACTTAGAAAAGGCAAGAATTCAATACATTGACGATGTTAACAAGTCTATTGTCTTGCTCTTACATTTTGAGAAAGCATTCAAATAGAAGGTTGAACCAAAAAAAAAAAACCCATAATGTCAAGCGTAGGATACCCAAATACAAGCAATATGACAATGCACCCTAGAATAATACACTTGCAAACGGGTCAGAAATTGAAGGATAGTAAAACTGGAACCTTCCCACAAATGTGGAAATAGCAAAATATCACTAGTTCAACACTTCCAATTGTTCACCAGGGATGCACTCACACAAGGAGAATTTCTTATGATACTGTTCATAATGCAGAAGATCTTATATACTGTCACTATTGTAAATAAAGAGCTGTACTCTAAATTAAAAAAAAAACTGGCCATTAGAAACTGAAATAAGACATTAAAAATTCACTAACTAGAAGACCAACTAGAAAGGATATCCGGCCTATGAATACCGATGACCTTGTCACAATTTCTACATTTGCATTATGGTCAATCATTCATCTCAGCTCCTAGAGTTCATAAGATAATATGCCAGGTCTTATTGACTTTTGCAAAGAAAGGTATAATCTTAATTTATAGGCCCCACAGTCCACGTTAAAATGGACCTATTGTACTGGAACAATCATTGTGATGTATAAATCTAGCCTCCTTGCAAAGTTGCTCGCATCTAGCAAGAATCAATTCAAACAGGGAGAATACTTTTGGTTGACAGACAAGATAACATGGGATTCATAAAAAGGTCTTATATATATGCGTTTATGTGCAACGAGGAGGGCAAAGGGAGAGACAGATTACCCATTGATCTATGCCAGGGTAGCTGGCAGACAAGCAGATGCAGACCTGAATCATTTTTATGCAAGTGATAGACAAAGTACCCATAGGACAAAAACCACTAAAATTCGTAGTATTGAATCTATGCAGCTAAAACCAGTAAATAAAATCCATCCATATATCTCAACATTTCTTGAAAGAAACTAGTTTAATTTGAGATGCTTGCTTCTGCTTTCTCTGCTCCACTTAGTTTTGAAAAATCACAAAACACTTGCTCTAGAACATTTTCAGCTGGACAGTTTCTAAGTCCCGCTAATATCATAGATAGTCTTTATCATTTAAATAAAAATTAATTATCCATTTGTGGACAATCTAATCAACTTTTTAATTTCAGTTGGGCAGATTCATGCTATCCAGATTTATTTTGGAACAAAAGTTGAAAAGACACTGATTAGTAATAAAAATATCACAATAATCAGCATTATGAGAGATAAAAAGCATGTCAGGATCCATACACTCGGGAACATCAGTTCTTGTTGGCACAGCAATTTGCAGTAAAACAACTTTGTCACGCCAGTGAGAGTTTTCCTCCAGAAATTTTTCAAATGCAAGAATTTTCTGCGGAATTCCCTTAATCATATCAAGTCGATCAACACCTAACATTACCTGTTAATCAAGAGAAACACAAGCAGAAAATGAGAAACCAGAAAAGGCTTGGGACATCTGGTAATGCAAAAGGTGAGTTATTTGGTAAACCCAGAATGGATTATATGCAGTGTAGAGTTTTTTGATAAAACAACAATGAAGTAAATGTGAAGAGAGAGCTATGGTATTTTTTTTGCAGTTTATCCACAATCAGTATTGAATATGGCATCTTTATTATTGTTATAATTTATGAACTAATGTACAGATATTATAGGGATTGTAGGGATTGTAACTTGATTCTAGGATTTGATATTATCCCCCTACTATCTTTAGGCACACAACATGTATATAAACAGAGGTGGATAGTAAATACAAATCATCAAGTACTCGAACATGGTATTATAGCCGTACTTGGCTATATGAAAATTTAAGTTTCTGCCAAAATGCAGAATTTCAATATAATTTCAGTGTTATTCTACTTGTCGTAGCTGTAAGTGTTTGGGTGACCAGATTAAGGTGACGTTTGAGTCTCACTGCTGGCACCACTGGATTTGCCAGCCATTGACTGGACTGTGATTAAAAATCGGTCACTGTAGGTCTTGCCAGTGAGCCACACGGGCCACCAGAAGGTTTGTTGTCTGTTCCCACATGTCAATGCATAAAAGCGCATGTGACGAAGCGGTACCACCCCATCACCTCTCCCAACGTCGTCTCTAACTTCTGACTCGCTTGAGTGTCTAATCCACCACCATTATTCACTGCTTGGGGCGGGGCAGGGGTTTGTTGTGTTTGTGTTTGTGCACTGCTTCGCCACTCCTTTACTTTTTTTTCAGAAGTTTTGGTGATATTGTCACCCTAGCTAACTTATTTTCTATTATTGAAAAATGGTGGATCCTTGGTATACGTTGGCTCAACACTAGGGATGGCATTTGGGGTCGGGCCGGTGTCAACAGGCCTCGAGCCCTCAAGCCCAAAAATCCCCCGATAGATTGTAAAATCAAAACGATGTCATTTTCCTTAAGAAGCAAAACGCAAAATTATTTGTCTAGGTTAAAATTTTCCTCCACGCTCTCCTCTTTCTTCTTCCTTCCTCGGACTCCTACCTTCTTCACTCACTCTCTTTCTCTCTCTCAAACTAGAATTCAGTTCATTACTACCCCGTTCTCTCCCGCCATCTTTTTTTGCTTCTTCGCCACCCACTCACCATGGTAAAGTTTTTGAATCTTTTCACTGAAGATTGAATTTGTGAAATACTAGAATTTTTTAGATTGTTGTCCTCTGGGGAGGTGTTTTCATAGAATTACACGGTCACATACACGCAACACCTCCCAGACGGCAACAATCCCATAAATTCTAGTATTTCACAAATTCAATCGTGTAAGTGACTAAGAGTTCCGAGAACCGTGTAAATGATTGTGAGTTTCGAGAACTTAAACGTTCATATATACACCTACGTGTATGACCGTGTAAGTATGATCAAGTGACATACACTGTATATGACTATGCAAGAATGGACAAGAATTTATAGTGACTTACACAATCACATACACACCCGTGTATATGAGCGTGTAAGTCCGTGAAAATATATACACACCCGTGTATTGTGTGACATGATCTTAGTGACTTACACGGTCACATTAAACGGTCATATACGTGTGACCGTGTAAGTCATTGACAATTGATAAACTTTAAATCTATGATTATGATTTATATTCTCATATTCTCTTCCATGTTTATGAATTATCAATTATGATTATGAACAACATATATATTTATATGTTGATTGTTTCAGATGGATGAGCATATTCCTTCAATGGAGCTTCTAATCTTGTACTAAGTTAAAATAGAAGTCCGGGTCAATTGAAAAGTGAAGTTTGAAATCACTTCAATAAGACTAGATCAGTGGACGGGGTAAAAAAAGTCGAATGTAAGTATTGTCAGAAGATGTTGGCCGGGAATTCAAAAAGTGGAACCTTTTGTGTAAAGAGACACATGGATTTATGTAATACAGAAAAGACCGTATTAATAGGTCAAACATTTTTTACCCCTAATGTTATAAGAGGGAAGAATGAAATGACTACAACATCTTATGACAGTAACAGATCAAGATTTTTTATTGCTTTTACGGTAATTGGTGATGAAAATCCACTATTCATAGTTGATATCAAAAGATTTAAGATATTTTGCAACTCACTGCAATTGACCTTCAAGGTTCCAACTCGAAATACGATGAAGGATATTACGAAGATATACGAGGATAAAAAGAATGAAATTTTAAGAACATTGTCAAGTATTGAAAGATGGATTACCAGTATAACATACATCTAGATAACTGACCAAAAGAAGATTATATGACAGTGACAATATATTATTTTGACAGTGATTGGATTCTATGCAATAAAATTTTGAGATAATTTATATTCTTTAATATTGACATTATTATCATTTACTTTTTTATTATGTTATAACTGATGTTGACTATATTTGCACCAGGTTGGTTCATTTATACATCGACATCACATATAAACGAAAGATTGGCAACTGTGTTAAGAGATTGTTTAAAAGATTGTAACTGTTTAAAAGATTGTAATATCAACACCAAATTGTCCACTATAACAGTCGACAATTGTATCACAAATGATGCTATGATTAAAAAGTTGGAAAATAAGATACGAGTTGGGAGCTTGTTGGCTGGTGGAAGGTTATTCTATATGAATTGTTTTGTACATATTATGAATTTGATTGTGAATGATGGGTTGGATATAATAAAGGAGGCAATAGATTCGATTCAGAATAGTGTAGTATATTGGAGTACAACATCTAAAGGAGTTGAGAAATTTGAAGAAACTACACGACAACTATGCATTCTAAGGACGAGGAAGTCAGTTTTAGATTGTTTAAGCAGATGGAACTCAACCTTCAAAATGTTGGAGTTGGCAATTCAATATGTTGATGTGTTTACCAGACTAAGACAAAGAGATTCTCATTACACTTGCATGCCTACAGAATATCAATGGGGGGTTGGCTAGAGAAGTTTGCATGAAGTTGAAATTATTTTTATACTGGGACTCAATTGTTCTTGAGAACAAAATATCCAACTTCACAATGTTGTTTTAGCACTATGTGTGAGATAAAGAAAGTTTTATCTGATTGGACATTTAATTCCAATGAGTTTATTCAAATTATGGCAGAATAGATGATGGAGAAGCTGAATTCTTATTGGTATATGGTTGGATATATTGTTGCAATCTTATCTGTGCTGGATCTGGATACAAGATGGAGGGGGTTAATTTTATATAAAATGTGATACATGGTGATCAAGCTAAAGAGCATGTAAATGTCATAAAGCATGTAAATGTCATAAAACAATTCTAGTATGATTTGTTTAATGATTATCAACTCAAAATAGACAAAATTTAAGATCGGGATCATAGTAGTTCAGGTTGTTCAACTCTCTAGCTTCAGGTTCAACTTCACGCTTATCTTTTAAGAGAAATTTGTTACTCACTTACAAAATTCATGAAAAAAAAATTAGACTTCATACAATATGATGGAATTAGATAAATATTTGATAGGAGATTGTGTGACCGAAGTTGAAGGTATACAACTCGATGTATTATTATGGTCGAAGTTGAATGTAACTATTGTAATAAGTTGGGTCATATAAAATACACATTTCAAAAACTGCAAAACAAATCAAAAGAATCTTACTCAGCTCGTGTTGCAACCATTTCTACCACACCCAACACATCTTTAAAGCAAGCAATCTTACTCTCTATAGATGAATTTGTTAAATTTCATTAGTACCAAGAAGTCATGCAAAGCTCATCTAACTCTATCATTGCCATTGTTGAAACAGATAATCCTGATAAGTGTCTCCTTTCTTTCTCCAACACCTAATGGGTTATTAATTCTGGTACTAATAATCATATGATA
Source organism: Erythroxylum pelleterianum (assembly GCA_027563865.1). Taxonomy (NCBI): domain Eukaryota; kingdom Viridiplantae; phylum Streptophyta; class Magnoliopsida; order Malpighiales; family Erythroxylaceae; genus Erythroxylum; species Erythroxylum pelleterianum. The sequence goes on along the minus strand of JAOQMR010068426.1, from coordinate 11,768 downwards.
GGTAATCGTAATCTTCTTATTACCTTTAAACCCTACAACTCTCCTTCCAAAGTCACTTTAGCAAATAGTTCTACCTCATTTGTTCTTGGTTTTGGAACTGCTCACCCTACTCATTTACTTTCCCTATCATATGTGTTAGGCCTACCAGAATTTTCTTTCAACTTAATATATGTTAGCAAAATTACTTGAGTTATAAATTGTTGTGTCTTATTCTTTTTGGATTACTATATTTTTCAGGATCTTATAACCAAGAAGATTATTGGTAATGGACATATATTAAGAGGTCTCTACGTTCTACATATCAATGAACAGGTGCCCAAGCCCATTGCTTGCTCAATGATCTCAATTCCTTCTAAAGCACATTGTCAGTTAGGCCATCCATCCCTATTTGTATTGAAGAAACTATATCCAAAATTTAAAAATAAGTCATCTTTAGATTGTGAGTCATTTTATTTGCCAAACATCATCATCTGCCTACTGTTTCACGAGCCAATAAAAGAGTCAATATTCTGTTTGAGTTAGTTCTTTCAAATGTTTGAGGTTCATGTCTCATTGTATCTAAAACTGGGTTTTGATATTTTGTCACCTTTATTGATGATTTTTCTCAGATAACTTGGCTCTATTTAATGAAAGATCGTTATGAGCTATTTTCCCATTTTACCACTTTCAAAAATACAATTTAATGTTTCTTTACAAACTTTGCGAAGTGATAATACCAAAGAATATCTTTCTAATCCCTTTCAGATTTACATGCTTAAAAATGGCATCATTCACCAAACTTCCTATGCAGATACACATCTCAAAACGATGTAGTTGAAAGAAAAAACAGACATCTCCTCGAAAAAGTCAAAGCACTTATGTTCTACACACATGTACCTAAGTGTTTTTGGGTCGATGCGGTCTCTACAACCTGTTATTTGATTTATCGTATGCCATCATTCATCCTTCATGGTGAGATTCCTTATCACATCCACTTTCCTACTAAACCCTTGTTCCCCATTAATTCTCGCATATTTGGGAGTACATATTTTGTCCGTGATGTTTGTCCTCAAGTCACCAAATTAGATCCCAAATCTATAAAATGTGTCTTCTTGGGTTACACTCACCTTAAAAAAGAGCATCGATGTTATTGTCCAAGTAATAAATACCTTGTATCTATTCATGTTACATTTATAGAACATCTTCCCTACCTACCTACTCCTTCAACCACTTTTAATAGTCAAGGAGAGTAATAATTTATTAGTATACCAAATTACTCAACAGTCCCAAATTTTACTTCTACATATACTATTCCGAGATCACCACCACCACCACCACCACCACCTCCACCTATCCATCATATCTACTCCAGACATGGAGATGTTCTTCATAAACATTTGACACCAATTTCTTCTTTGGCATAAGATCTCTTGGACACCGATCTTGACATTACAATTGCTCTCCTAGTACATGGAATTTAGTGAATTTACTTGCAAGAAAAAGGCTATTAGATGTAAATGGGTTAGGGCCAATAATGATAATAATACTAAGCCTAGGATATGGAGAGTGTATTCACGTAGAAAGAAAGAGGGGGCTGTGAGGAATGAAGAGAATGATGTCAGAGTTAGTTAGAATTGGGCTGAGGTGGCACAAGGGAATAACAGAATGTACGAGGGGCAGCTAAGAGGGAGGATAGGCAGAGGAGAGAGGGATTATTCAGCAAGTTAGGAGTGAGAATCGTGGCTGTAGACAGAGAGAGAAAACTTATTCTTTCCCTGAGGAGCAACTCTTACTCTGGTATAGGAAGTGATCCTTGGATTCACTTGTAATAGCAGTGTTTATCACTGATTACTATCAATAATATACTAACCTCTAGCCTATTAAGCTAGAGTTTCTAACATTGGTCCGACCTGCTGAATACCAATTGTGGGGAGAGATGATCCTTTGGTTTTTTTTGAAGACTAGAGAAGTAGAGCAACTCACCTTGATGCCAACTAAGATGTCCGATAAGGTAGACGTATTGGAATCTCGTATGGCTAACTTGGAGGCTGGGGTGGAAGAAATTCAGTCATCCATGCGAATGGCAATGGGAGAAATGCAGCGATCTTTGCTGCTAGAAATTAGTAAAATACTGGGTAAGAGGCCAGACGAAGGACAGGGGAGTGGAGATGCATCAGGAAGGGGGCTAAATGCTGGTGGGGTGAGGAACCCAGGCCCTGGGCAATCACATTCGGTGGAGCACTCCGATGATACCATGGAAGAATATAGGATGTCAGTCTACAAGGTGGAGTTACCCATGTTTGATGGGTCAGACCCTGTAGGGTGGATCACAAGAGCCGAAGTATATTTTGAAGTTCATAATACTTTGGACCCGATTAAGATGAAACTAGCCCTTCTGAGCATGGAAGGTTCCACCATCCATTGGTTTAACCTTCTACGGGAGACAGAGGAAGAGTTGGACTGGGAGAGGTTTAAGCGAGCCCTTATCAATCTTTATGGGGGAAGAAGGTTTGATAATCCTTTTGAGGAGTTGTCGGACTTGAAGCAGACTGAGTCGGTGGAGGAATTTATTGAGGCTTTCGAATTTATCTCATCGCAAGTAGGACGATTACCAGAGGAGCAGTTCATGGGGTATTTCATGAGTGGGTTAAGAGCTAACATTCGAAGAAGGGTACATACTTTTGGACCTGTCAATAGGTATCAACTGATGAAGATAGGGAGGGCGGTGGAGGATGAGGTGAATGGCGAGCTCGGGGGCGTCGAAGGCGTAGGTCCTCGCATGCGCCTGTGTCTCCGCACCGAAGGAGCCCTTTTAGGGGCAACTTCTGGGTCAACCAGACCCATCGCGACCCGGAGCCTCCAAACCCTACGGGTCGAGGGAGATTTGAGAGTAGCGCCGGATCGGGGAGAGGTCGCGACTTCTCTGGGGCTCCATCTGAGTTCCTGGTGCAGCGTCGGATGGTCGTCCTACCCACGGCGACTTCCACCAGGCGAACCGAAGGGGACAGGCAGGGACCTACGGAGAGGAACAGAGGGGTGCGCCATCTGTCGTACCAAGAACTCATGGACCGAAAAGCAAAAAACCTGTGTTTCAGATGTGGGGAGAGGTTCCATCCCCTTCATCAGTGTACTGAAAAACAGTTGAGATTGTTAATCTTGGATGACAATGAAACCTTGGATGAAAATGGAGAAATTGTCGCCCTAGAAGCCGAAGTTGAGGAGGAGGCTGAAATAGCTTTGGAATGCAGAACAATGGGGGTGTTTGGGGTGAATGGGACAATGATACCGGAGGCAAAAACTATGCGATTGGCAGGGCAATTACAAGGGGTTCTGATTGTGGTCTTAGTGGACAACGGAGCCAACCATAACTTTATTTCCCCTTAGCTGGTTAGTGGGTTGGGGCTGACGGTGGAAACAAGCAAGGTGTTGGGAATCAGACTGGGAGATGGCCATAGGGTGACTACTCAAGGGAAGTGTTTGAAAATTCCTATTCGGATGGGAGACTTTGAGTGGAAGATTGATGCTTATGTCTTGAACTTAGGCGGAATGGATGTGATCCTAGGGGTGGCTTGGTTACAAACTCTAGGAAAAGTAGTAGTGGATTGGAAGGAGATGTCGATGCAATTTCAACATAAGGGGCAACGTGTTCAGTTACAAGGGAATGCAGGATTTCAGTCCATTCAACAAAGAGGCAGTGTGTATTTGGAAGATTCCGTGAGCTTGCATGGTCTTCTAGCTAGCTTAGGGGGGTGATTTTGTATCGGGTGAAGGGGAACATATAGGGGTTGAACAGCAGATGCAGCTTACTAGCAAGGAGGATCAGGAGTTGAACCAAGTGTTAGATAAGTTTCCGGAGCTTTTTTTAGAAGTGCAAGGGATGCCTCCTGAACGGAATCACTCCCATGCCATTGTGTTGCAACAAGGGCAAGGCCCTATTAGTGTGAGACCCTACAAATACCCTCATCATCACAAGGATGAGATAGAAAGACAGGTGCAGCAAATGTTATTGATCGGAATCATCCGCCCAAGCTCTAGCGCTTATTCTAGCCCGGTAATCTTGGTCAAGAAGAAAGATGCTTCTTGGAGAATGTGTGTGGACTAAAGGGCACTCAATCGGGTCACCATACCGGACAAGTACCCTATTCCGGTGGTGGATGAATTGTTAGATGAGTTGAATGGTGCCGGGTTCTTTTCAAAGGTAGACCTCAAATCGGGTTATCATCAAATTTAGGTTAAGGGGGAGGACATTCATAAAATGGCCTTCCGCACGCATGATGGGCATCACGAGGAACCGACGCTCCAGCCACTTTTCAGTCCGTTATGAATGACATTTTCAGGCCTTTCCATAGGAGGTTTGTGTTTTTTTTTTTAATGACATCCTCAATTATAGTGCTGATTGGGACACTCACCTTTTACATTTGGCAAATGTCCTGGAGGTCTTACAAGCCAATCAATTTGTAGTTAACAAGCAGAAGTGCAGTTTTAGAAGAAGGACAGTTGCATATTTGGGCCATGTGATTTCTGCCCAAGGTGTAGCAGTGGATCCTGTCAAAGTATCTTGTGTGGTGAACTGGCCTGTTCCTCATAATGTGAAGGGAGTGAGGGGATTCCTTGGGTTGACAGGTTATTACAGAAAGTTCATTATGAATTATGGAAAGATAGCCAAGCGCCTCACCGAATTGACAAAGAAAGATGGGTTTCATTGGAACTCAGCAGCTTTGGAGTCATTTAACACCTTGAAGAAGGCCATAACTACATCATCCGTGTTAGCTCTTCCAAACTTTACCCAGACCTTCGAAGTGGAGTGTGATGCTTCGGGCAGGGGGGTTGGTGCGGTATTAATGCAAAATAGAAGACCGATTGCTTATTTTAGTAAGGCCTTATCTGAAGGTAATCTTTCCAAATCGGCTTATGAGAAGGAATTGATGGCATTGGTCTTGGCAATACACCATTGGCGCCATTACTTGTTGGGCAGACCCTTTGTTGTTTATTCGGATCAAAAAAGTCTTCGACACTTGCCACAACAAAGAGTTTCCTCTAAAGACCAACAATGTTGGATGGCTAAGCTACTTGGGTATTACTTTGAGGTAATTTATAAACCTGGACCCGAAAACAAGGCTACTGATGCCTTGTCCAGAATCTGTGAAGAGGTTGAATTGGGAAGCATTATGTCATATCCATTGTGGGCTGATCATCAAATTCTTCAGCAGGAGGTTAGCAAGGATCCTGTGCTCAGTGATATTATTAGGGAATTGTAGCAAAACCCAGCTGCAAAGAAAGGGTTTTTGTGGCACCAAGGCATCCTCTTATACAAAGGGAGGTTAGTGATTTCAGCCCAATCTGCTCTTATTCTCTTATTTCTAAAGGAGTTTCACTCTTCACCTATAGGGGGTCATTCAGGTTTCCTTCGCACATATAGAAGGATTGCTCAAAATCTTTATTGGATTGGCATGAAGAAGTCTATTCAAGACTATGTTAAGTCTTGTGATACATGTCAGAGGCAAAAATATGCAGCAACGTCCCCGGGGGGTTTGTTGCAACCCCTACCGATTCCTAACCAAATTTGAGAAGATATTTCCATGGATTTTATCACGGGACTTCCCTAAATCTAGAGGATATGAAGCAGTATTGGTGGTGGTAGATCGATTGTCAAAATACGGCCACTTTATTCTTTTGAAGCATCCATATACCGCCAAGAGTGTGGCTGAAGTATTTATACAAGAGCTAGTCCGTCTACATGGAGTTCCTTCATCGATCATAAGTGATCGAGATCCCTTGTTTGTGAGTTATTTTTGGAGGGAGTTATTCCGACTTCAAGGTACTATGCTTAATATGAGTTCATCCTATCATCCAGAGACGGATGGACAAACCGAAGTTCTCAATCGATGTTTAGAAACCTATTTGCGGTGCTTTGCTTCCAAACAGCCCAAACATTGGTCTTATTGGGTTGCATGAGCTGAATTATGGTACAACACTACTTTTCGCATATCCACAAGTTCCACTCCTTTTGAATTGGTTTATGGCAGAAAACCTCCCACACTAGTTCGGTTTTTACAAGGGGAAACAAAAGTAGAGGCTATAGCAAGAGAATTGGTGGATAGGGATGAGGCTCTACTTCAGCTGAAACATAATCTTCAGCGAGCTCAAGATCAGATGAAGAAATTTGCAGATAGGAAGCGGACTCCCTTATCCTTCACGGTGGGAGAATGGGTATTTCTAAAGCTCCGCCCCACAAACAACTTTCGGTGGCCCGGAGAATTAATCAGAAGTTAGCGGCCAGATACTTTGGCCCATTCCAAATTCTGGAAAAGTTGGGGGTTGTTGCTTACAAACTTAAACTTCCACAACATTCTAGGATCCACCCCGTTTTTCATGTGTCCCAATTAAAGAAAGCAATTGGCAATTATACAGTGGAAGCAAACTTGCCAGAGGGTATGGAGGTCGAAGCGGAGGATATGATGGAACCAGAATCTGTCCTAGCAAGTAGAGTTATTTCCAAGGAGGGACACTCAATTCGGCAGTGGTTGGTTCATTGGAAGGGTAAGCCAATGGAGAATGCTACTTGGGAAGATGAATGCGTTCTTCGGAGCCAATTTCCTCATTTCAGCCTTGGGGACATCTTCTAGGAGGGGGCAATGTTAGGGCCAATGATAATAATAATACTAAGCCTAGGATATGGAGAGTGTATTCACGTAGAAAGAAAGAGGGGGCTGTGAGGAATGAAGAGAATGATGTCAGAGTTAGTTAGAATTGGGCTGAGGTGGCACAAGGGAATAACAGAATGTACGAGGGGCAGCCAAGAGGGAGGATAGGCAGAGGAGAGAGGGATTATTCATCAAGTTAGGAGTGAGAATTGTGGTTGTAGACAGAGAGAGAAAACTTATTCTTTCCCTGAGGAGCAACTCTTGCTCTGGCCCTGAGGAGCAACTCTTGCTCTGGTATAGGAAGTGATCCTTGGATTCACTTGTAATAGCAGTGTTTATCACTAATTACTATCAATAATATACTGATCTCTAGCCTATTAAGCTAGAGTTTTCTAACAAAATGGATATTTGTTGTTAAAGTTAATCCTGATAACTCGATAGCTTGACTTAAAGCTCATCTTGTTGCCAAAGAATATGCTCAGACTTATGGTGTACTACTTTAATACCTTTTCTCCTATAACTAAGCTGACATCTATTCGTTTATTTGTTTCTATGGCAGCTACTCATGCTTGGCCTTTGCATCTATTGGACATAAAAAAAAAGTGTTCCTATATGGAGACGTACAAGAGAAAGTTTACATGGAGCAACCATCTTGTTGCTCAGATGGCGTATGGGAAAGTGTGCCACCTTTGAAGATCTCTATATGGTTTGAAACACAGTCTTCATGCTTGGTTTGAAAAATTCAATCAAGCCTTTGAACAGTTTGGAATGAACAAGAGCAAGTCCGATCATTCTATCTTCTACAAACAATCTACGTCTGGCATTATTATTCTTGTTGTGCACGTAGATGATATTGTTATCATTGGCAATGATATCATGGGAATCTCATCCCTGAAAACATTTCTTCATAGCCATTTTAAGACAAAGGATTTGGGAGTTTTAAAATACATCTTGAGAGTTGAGGTAACAAGGAATAAGAGTGGCATCTTCTTATCTCAAAGAAAAATGTGCTTGATTTGTTGTATGAAATAGGGAAATTTAGGGCTAAACCATGTAGTGCTCCTATGTCAGCTAATGTGCAACTCACAAATAATGGAGATTTGTTTGAAAACCTTGAGAAGTATAAAAGACTAGTTAGGAAACTAAATTACCTTACAGTAACTTGTCCTAACGTTGCTTACTCAGTTAGCATTATGAGTCAATTTATGTATTTACCTAGAGTTCATCACTGGACCACTTTGGAGCAAATCTTATGTTACTTTAAGGCAACACTTGGACAAGGTATACTCTATAGAAATCCTGGTCACACTCATATAGAATGTTTCTCAAATGCAAGTTAAGCAAGGTCCAAGATTGATCGAAAATCTACTACAGGCTATTGTGTCTTTGTTGGGGAAATTTGGTTTCATAAAAAAGAAAGAAACATAATGGTGTATCTCGTTCAAGTGCAAAATCAGAATACAGAGCTATGTCACAATTTATATGTGAAATAATGTGGATATATCTAACAAAAATTGGGCTTAGAGTTGATATGCCAGCAAAATTAAGGTGCAATAACCAAGTTATTTTTCATATGGCCTCTAATCCTATATTTTATGAACAAACTAAGTATATTGAAATCGATTGTCACTTTGTTTGTGAAAAGATGCAACAAAATCTGGTATCTACAAGATATGTGAAGACAGGAGAACAACTAGGGGATCTTTTTACAAAAGCTCTAAATGGGACTTTAGTTGAATATTTGTGTAACAAGCTAGACATGATCAAAATTTATACTACAGCTTGAGAGGGAGTGTTACTGTTACAGATTATGAATTAATGTACGATACTGTAGGGATTGTAGCTTGATTATAGGGATTGATATCATCTTGCTACCATCTTTAGGCACACAAAATGTATATAAATAGGCACACAACATGTATATAAATAGAGGTGTATAGTAAATACAAATTATCAAGTATTTGTAACAGCTATAGTCAAGCCACTATGAATATTGCAAATACTCAGGTCCATTATGATAGAACTAAAGATATAGAGATAGATCGACATTTTATCAAAGAGAAAATTGAATAATGAACATTAAAGCTGGCATACCCACCAAGTGAACTTCAAACAGATATTTTTTGAGAATCTAAAATCCAAACTAGGCATGATAAATATCTACAACCCAGCTTCTGGGGGAGTGTTGATTATCTAGATTATATTTGTTCCTAGTTTGTTGGTTAAATCAATTTAGTTGTTATTATTTAGGTAGTTAGGATTTCTTTATTTGGATAAGGGTTATTTTAACAAAGCTTATCCAATAAGATGGTTAGATTTAATAAGAATAAATCTTAGAGATTTAAATCTAAGATTATATTCTCATCATATTTGGACTCTTTGCACTGCTTATATATTGGATTGTAAACTTCATTTTCATTCAAGAAAATAAAAAAAAGTTATCAGTTAAATTTTGCAAATACTTAGTCTTTAAAGAAACAAAGATGCAAAACACCATTATTACTAGTTAAGCAGCGAAATTACTCATACAAGACAACTTAAAATTTAATCATGCATTAGGGCATTTCCATTATATGATCAAGTTTAGTATATGCTACTACAAAATCCTTTCTATTCATAAAGTAATTTTCCTCATAATTCACAATTGGACTAGAATCAATTCAACAAGAATCACTCAATTGGTTAGAAGTCAACTATTGACCATATTTTGGCTTTTTAACAATATACTATAATCTTCTTTTGTCCTTTCTTCTTAGTTTCCTTCAATAAGAAATTTTTTCATTTTACATCCCAATTGAATTAAACTTCATAAATAAATCAACAACAAACACCAACAATTGTTCTTTCAATAATAAATAATGCATTTAGCTCAAGCCCTCGTAAATCTGCAAGATACTTGTCCTTCCTAAATGAAGAACATTACCTTTCTTCCAGCAAATCGTTCGTTCAACTCTTTGACGTGTTCTTGCACTTGAGGGAGCTCAAGTGCCCTCAAGAATCGATCTGAGTCAATCCCTAGGAAACTAATATAACAAAAGTTAATCAAGTATATTCAATACAATAATGGCAAGGTGTTTAGTAATCCTAATGTAACATGTTTAAACGTTGGCATGCTTCATGCAACACCAACACAATTCATATAGAAAGACAAAATAGTCATATGAAAAGTTTATTGAAACATACTGCAGCAACTCGTGTCAACCTTCCATGTTCCTCAACTCCTTCAGGTGTTCCCTCAAGGCCAAGAATCCGGGTACAAGCACTGACAAAGTGTCTTGCATAGTCATACGTATGGAATCTAGAAAAACACAATTAGAAATTATCAGAGAGTTGCATGTAAAGGAAAGATTCAAGTTAAGGATATAAAAAATGTTTCTCTAACAATGAAATATGGGCAAGAAAGATTTAAAGGATGCAAAACAATTTTACAATGAATTCAGTTGAAAAGATAATTTTAGATAACACTATCCTTTATGTTGAACAAGATTTCAAAGTGGACTTTAATTGCAAAAACTGCCAAATAAAATTAAAGCATTTCAATCCACAAGATTAAGTAAAATCCATAGTTTGCCATTTCTGACAAAACCTTGAGGACTAATTAAATTTGATTTATGTACACAAAAATGACATAATTTTGCTATGGTGTCAAATTATGATGGGAAAATTTGCATAGAGATGAAAACCCCCTCTATATAGGCTATGGTTAGATTGTTCCTTGACTGCCCACGTCCGAGTCAAATGTGAGTGTCTCTTAATAATAAGAATTATCAAAGATCAGTAGAAAATCCCAATTATGACATATATAGTGAAAACATAAGTTCTTTTCCTGGGTAAATATACACAACAGTACAAGGATGGCAAGTTAAAAATTATCTATTGCTTTTAGTAAGGAGTGGCCAAAATAGTAAAGTTGCAGGTGACTTGCCATACAATGTAAAAAATGTAGCAAACAACTGGAGCTTACCCAACCAGATCTGCCGCAAGAACTGAACGTAGTAGCTCAGACCGGGATGGGAGTGTTCTGTGGATTTCAGAAGAAGGAAATGGTGTATGGAGAAACCAACCTACTTTCATGTTGATGTTGTACTCTTTCAGGCATTTTGGCAGGAACATTAGATGATAATCATGGCACCAAACAACATCACCGTCTTCATAGTGCTTGTTCACAACATCGGCAAACATCTGGTTAGCCTTCTTATACGCAGCAAACTGAGATTGAAAACTTCTGGTTGTGGCTAAGCGATCTTCTTGTGGAAGCCCAAGGTAATGCAAAAGAGGCCACAATATGTTGTTGCAGTAGCCATTATAATATTGATGAACAATCTCTTCATCTAGAAATACAGGTATGCATCTCTAGAATAATCGGGGAGTGCAGTTAGAAACATAACATTTAACTCCAGTAAATAAAGTTTCCTTAAAATAAAATAAAATGTCATTAATTGAAAAGAAGATTTTGCAAGCATATCAAAGAAATAAATCAAACGTGTCCAGATATATCAGGATGCAGAACTTGCCTTCTCAGCCAAAGCTTTAGTCAATGCCTTCTGGCCAACCTCATCTGGCACATTTACTCCAGCCCAGCCTATCCATCTTGTCTCAAACTCTTTAACACCTTTGATAATGTCAGACCAAATGTTATTAATATTTGTTTCAAAAAAAATGTTTTATAACAGAGCAAAGCACAAAGACACAAATTCCTATTAACTATAAATAACAAACTGATACTAAAAATCAGTAACTCGAATCGACTAAGCCTCGATGATAATATGCAGGGTCAACAACTTGAACAGTTTTTCCTTTTCCAAACCTGAAAGGGTCATATTCTGCATCTCTAAGTTCAAGAACCAACCTTTTGTTAAGCAAAGAATGAAAATTACACAATATAAGATCTGAAGGAGTTACCTAGAAGAGCGCTGACTAAGCCGCCAGCACTTATCTCTAAAGACCATGAATCTTCGCCTCTTCTAACTGCAGAGACCGGCAGTCTATTAGCAACAACTAATAGCCTTTGCCCCAAAGGCCTCCTGTGTAAAATCAAGCATGTATATTTACACAAATCAAAACGTATAAAACATGCTATTATGCGGAAGCTTGAAACCAAGAACAATATAATACCTCCAGCCATTGCCTTACGGATCTGAATGT
>JAOQMR010068348.1:0-19402 GCA_027563865.1 Erythroxylum pelleterianum | reverse complement strand
TGCATTTGTTGAGATACTTGAAGGGTTGCCCTTCTAAGGGTTTATTTTTTCCTGCTTCTTCTGATTCATCTATGCCTGTTGCTTCTTCTCCTTATTCTCTTATTGCTTATTGTGATGCTGATTGGGGGTCGTGTTTGGATACTCGTCGTTCGGTTTCGGGTTTTTGTGTTTTTTTGGGCAATTCTTTAGTTTCTTGGAAGATAAAAAAACAGGCTACGGTTTCTAGATCTTCGGCTGAAGCTGAGTATCGGAGTATGGCTTCCACTGTGTGTGAGCTGTTTTGGATTTCCTATTTATTGAAAGATTTACAAATTTCCTTTTCCTGTCTGATTCCTTTGTGGTGTGATAATCAGGCTGCACTTCATATTACTGCCAATCCGTTGTTTCATGAACATACTAAGCATCTTGATATTGATAGCCATGTTGTTCGTGATTAATTCAAGTTAGGTTTTATTGCTCCTGCTCATGTTTCCTCTCAACATTAATTGGCTGATTTATTCACAAAGGCATTGGCTGCTCCTCTTTTTACTTCCCTTTTGTCCAAGTTGGGTTTGGTTGATGTTCACCAACCTCCAACTTGAGGGGGGGATGTTAAGTTAATAGTTTTAATGTCTATTGTTTACTTACTGAAATGCTGTCGTTTTAGTGTGTAAATAGTAGAGTGTTTTAGTTCAATTTTATATAGTAGATTGTATATAAGGAAAATCTAGCTTTTAGTCAAATATACGGAAATAAAAAGAGCTAGTTCTATTTACTCTTTTCTTCTCTCTCGAGTCTTCTCTTCATTTTCAATTTAGTTCTAAAATTTTTTTAAAATTTGGACCATTCAATTTAAAATATTTTCTACATTAATATTTTGATATTGTGGATACAAAAGTATGTGAATTTGAACACCTGAACATGCTACTGACTCTTATTTGAGGTTTAACAGTTATGCCTTTTATCTAATTATCTAATAACTCTAACAAGTCATTTATCCCGAATTTTTTATATTATCTTAAATGCACATTTTTATAATAATACAATCTACAAACCATAAAAATTATTTATTGATAACCAAAATTTAGGTCCATACAAGACATCTTGGATGACCACATAAGTACCTCCATTGAAGCTCCCATTACTGTCTCCATGGTTTCCATTACTATTGCTAACGTCACCAATGATAGATTAATGATGGTTTTCTTTTTATTATCACATATCTTTCTCCCTTATTGTTTTGAGTTATTTTTCTTCTTAATCCTTTTCGTTCCCCACTAGGTCGGCAAACATATTATCAAACGTTTACAATTATTGCATTATTGTCGTGTATGCAAGACCTTTAAAGGTTGGACCTCTCTTCTCATTTGTAGGGGTGGTAGGATTATTTAAAAAAAGATAGAAAAAGATAAAAACTTATGAATTTGGAAGAGTGAGAGATATGTGGGTTTAGAACAGTTTTTATTGAAATTGTTTGTTCTTATTGGAATTAGTTTGTTTTTACTAGCTTGATTTCCTCTTTTAACGTTGAAGATTTGTTATCTTCTATAGAAATTGGTATAATCTTTTTCCACAAGAATAAATATATGACAAAATGGGGATGGAGGGGTTGATGAAGACAATAAAAAATTTAGAGATAAATAACTTATTACAATTACTATTGAATTGAAAAGAGATGTGTAACTATTGAACTTTGAATTAAAGCCATGTAGCTTGTTTAAGTGTCAATTTTTGTATGCTTCGTTTATCACATTAGGTATATATTAATGAAGAGAACAATTTGAATTGAATGCTTTGATTTTATAAACATTAAAATAAAATTGAAAATTTTAAAAGGTTGAATACTAAATTGAAAAAATATTTTAAAAATTTTGTACTTATTAATTCATTATCCCAAATTTTAGTACCACATCACAAAGAATAAATAAATATGAGATACAAAAATGAAGTTTGCAAAAGTTCTATTTTGATGCTTTGATGCTTACTTAAATATATAAAGATGTTCAATTATATTAAATATTATTTCTATAGCTATTTAGAACACTTTTAATATGTTCTGAAGTTATATTTATAGATAAAACAAAACAAACTAACTAATTTTATCTAGGAAACATATCAACCCTAAGAGAGGTAAAGATATTGCATGCAATTATACATTTTCAAAGTATTAAGGGTATATGAAATAGTTAAAAAGATTTCTAAAATGTTTTTCATATGGTAATAAGTAATAGAGACTTATTAAAATAAATGACAGGTGATAGGCGACACTTTAAAAGATATAATATGACAATTTTAATTTTTTTTAGTTCCCACCTTTTAGGAGAGGAATCATTTAGATACCAATTCTTGTTTGCTCTATACAAGAAAGATATTAAAATGCTTATTTAACCAAAATTCGTTATTTCTTCTCTTAACTAATTTAAAAATCTTCTTCAAGTGCCACAAACTAATTCCTAGCTGGAATTGATTGTTTTTAAAAGAAATTTGTTAGGATAAAATTTGGGAGTTTAAAATCTTCACATTTGACAACTTAGGATGTTCATATTCATTTTTAATTCTTGCTACACATGTTCTAGATATGATGTCTACAGCAGATGGGTAATAGGTAAAATGTAATAGCTCTGTAATAGTTAATATGTTTCAGTTCTATAAGGTTTCAATTGAAAACATATTGAAGAGATTCGTATTTCGTTTTCCACTTAATGAAAAATTAATTAAGTTTAGGTGAGCTTAGCATTTTTCATTGAAGATTGTTTGAGACCTACATACAAAACCAAAAGCAACCTCCACATGATATGTCTTCAATTGTTAAATTGCATTGCAAATCACTTCTTTCTAAATTTAACCACTATCAGGAAAATAATTCAAAGTTGATCATATAACCATCTAATGCATCCTTTATATAGCACCCGCAGTAGCTCATGAATGCACCATGTTTGATTACATGATAAAGCAACTTGTTCTATCATAAGTTTCTTTAATTCATTAAAGAGAAAGACGCTTTTATCTCTCTATCACCTTTTTCTAGCCTCCAAGTTCACTGCCTAAAATTTCCATCTTATTCCCCCCAAAGCTAACTTCTTTCCTAGTTCGGTAAACTTCCTTTCTTATTAAGTATTTTTTTTAGTTATTTTTTTATGAAAGTTAGTTAGGCAGGAAGTCATCCCTCCTACTTGGCATTTTTGTTGGTTGTTATGGAAGCATATACCTAAGTCATCTCTACTTCATCCGTAGTGAGATTTAAGCTTCCTTGTACCCCTATTAAACTTACCATCCTTACACCGCCATCACTAATAGCTTTGTACTAACAAAGCCAAAATACCCCCCACTTCATGCTCCCTATCACTTGTAGCTAAATAAGATTCAGCCCTTCCAAGTATGCTTTTCCCAAATAGAAAAACTTGGTCTTAGGTTGTAGGAGATGCCTCTCCTATCCTGAAGATGACCTACCTACCTCTTATAAAAATTGGTGACTAAGCTATTATATATCCCATTGAAGTATTCTTTATTGGCGCAACTAGGTGATCATCCTTTCTAGTTTGTTCTTTTGTTGAAAAAAGGCTCTCATACCCCCTTATGAAAGCTTAGCTAGGTTGAAGATAAATAGAAGGGGTCTAGCTTAGAGACAATCCCCATATGTAAGGAGGATTTCTTCATATTTAGATTCTTTTGTGTTATGGAAGCTATGACTATTATTGAGTAGGACTCATGGCATATAAGTAGCAAACCTTTTAGATATCATGAGTAGAAACCAAGGCTACTTTTAGTCAAAATCAACATTAGGGTCATTTTCATCTGGGTGAAATTCAGTAACATTCCACCCAAATACTAGATCACCCTTAGTCTTAACTACTTGACAATTCATTAGGGAAACCCTTTTATATAGATTACAAACTGCCTTAATAAGTATACTCAAATTTGAAAAAATATTTATTGAAATGGACATCTCCAAAAAGCTCCCAGATACTATGAGGATAACAAGTTTCTTTTTTTAAATAAGGGAACTAATGGAAGACATAATAAAAATTTCCTCCTTTTAGAAGCTAAACGAAGCTAAAGAAGATCAAGGTTGGAAACCAACGAGAAATATTTTCTTAATAAGTGATTACGAAGAACTCAATAAGGAAATAAACTTAAAGGAAGAAGCACGTCACTAATAATTATACAACTAATACTAATGCACAGTAGAGGAGGTTAAGGTAGGGAATGAAGAAAGTAATATTATTAAACATCCTTAAATCAAGATGTGAGGATAAGGAAAATATAGGTAAAAGGATAACAATATTGCCTCTATATCAAAAGAATATAAAAAAAACACCAATCGCCTCACCTAGGATGACAAAGAATAAAAGAAGCTCTAAAAATGTTTCCTTATAATAAGTTTCCCCTTACTATGCTCGAGATATCTGGAAAGAATAAGGGTGTATAAATAAATAGTAACAATCATTACAAAGATCCAAATTGTCACTATGAAAAGTAAAGATACAGATGATGAAAACTCACCAAAAAAACATAAAGAAATTAGGAGGAAAGCTAAGGAAAGAGCCCAAAGTGTGCATAAAAGCTAACTATAACCTAGAACAAAAGGGGAATAAATTCCTTTAACAAATAGTAGGTTGTTTATGACTATTTGTGTGGTAAAAAAAACCCATGCTAATGGGACTTTTGGAGGAAAAAAAATCTCAAGCATAGCTCTTGGATTTCTTTTTAGAAAATTAGAATATGATACCTAATCATCAGCATCGTGCAAATGGGAGAATAATCCCTCATGGGTAAGGTATTGAATTTCTAATGCTCAGTCTAACTAATCCCTTATCATTTGACCATTCACTAATAGAAAGTTTTATAGAGTCATCAAGGACCAAGAACTCCCTATTTAGATTTATTAAATACCTAAATAAGTTGGAAAGATATAAGGCAGTTGTTAACAAGGAAATAAGTGTCTATATAAACAAAAATTAAAGCTTATAGATGTATTATGAAACTGAAGTTAATAAAGAGCCCAAGATTCTAAATAAACATAAATCAACAACATAGTGGAGAATCTAGAATCTAAAAGGTGAAAATGGAACAAATTCAAGAAGACTCATATATTAATCTAAGGGATACCTTACTAATATAGATGGAGAAAACATCTTTCTTTGAATATGTACAAGCTTTAGAGCTCCATTTCTCTTATATAAAACAAAAACCAAAACAACTTTTGATGTAAAATTAGGTTAGAAAAATCACATACTTTCACAATTCCTTTTTGATTAAAAAAACATAAACAACATTACTTTTATATAGGATTTTGTGGGCAATGTTTTCACCACTCAAACTAATATAAATGAGGTAGTCTTTAACCAATTTAAAGGTTATATTGGCACAAGCAATAAGGCTAGATCCTATCAACATGAGCTCGAAAGCATTACTTCACCACTAATTAGTGAGGCATAACGCACGTCTTTAACAAATAAATTTAGTGGACAGGATGATAAATCTGCATTATGGAGTCTCAACTAGAGTAAGCATCAAAATTTGATAGGTTAAATGCAAAGTTCTTAAAAGACGTGGCACTTAGTAAGGAACTAGGTTACTAAGGTTATACATGAAGTACTATCTAATGGAAACATATTAAGAGAGATCAATATAGAACCCATATATGTATGATCCCAAGGGTTTCAAATCCTCAAAACTTACAAGATTGTAGACCAATCTCTTATTGTAATGTCTTTTATAAGATCATAGTAAAGATGCTTGCCGCTAGATTTAAGAAGATTCTTAAAGACATAATCAATCTGTGCCAAAGTTCCTTCTTAAACAATAGAAACATTACTAATAACATCTTCTTAATACAAAAGCTACACAAAGACTACCTTTGGAGTAAAACCATCAAAAGCTACATAATCAAAATATGCCTACATAAAGCATTTAATATTATTACTTGAAGAGTGGTTATGGGATTCCCAACTCAATTCATTAAATGGATTGAAATTTGCATCACAACCACCTCATTTAGCACGATGTTTAATGGAGTAACAACTAACATATTCAAAAAGGAAAAAGGTCTAAAATAAGGGGATCCTTTATCCCTAAATCTTTTTACAATCTGTGTAGTGGTACTTTTCATAATGATCACCAAGAGTATACATGATAATAACAACTTCATCAATTATCACTATAAGTGCAAAAGGATTAAAGTTTTTCACTTAGCATTTTCAGATGACCTCTTGCTTTTACGTGTAGCTAACATGGGATCAATTATGGTGCTAATAGATGCTACGAACCAATTAGTATTATATTAAGGCTCAAAATCAATATACATAAGAGTTAAATCTTCATCTCAGGGTTTGATCAATAAAGAGTTGAATTTCTGGCATCCTATACAACTTTGAAGTTGTAGGAACCACCATTTAAGTATTTAAGAGGACTAACAACAACCACCAAACTCATAAATAATGGCCGCTTGCCCCTACTTGAAGCAATTCAAAGGAGATTAGGATTTTGGAACAGTAAAAATTTATCATATACAAGTAGACTCTAATTGATCACATCCATCCTTAATAATATTCATGTTCTTTAGACAACTTACTTGGCATTACCCCAAAGTCTAATCAAGAATATAGAGAAATCCTTCAAGAATTTAAAATGGACAAGAGATCCAAGCAATCACGTATATGTCAAAGTGAAGTAGAATGAGGTTTGTAGTCTTAAAGAGGAGAGGGATTGGGAATCAACTTGACAAGAGGTGTCAACAATATGCTACTTGCAAAGAGGATCTAAAAACTATTAGTGGAAAAACAATCCCTACGGGTTAAATCAGTGCATATCCATTATCTACAAGGAAGCAACATCTATAAATTTAAAAAAACCTACCAATTCATCTTAGACACTCGAACAAATGATGAAGTTAAGGAACGAGGCGCATTAGAATATTATGAAACTCATAGTTAATCATAATGACACCTACTTTTAGTTTGATAATTGGTACAAATTTGGATCCTTATTTAGGCTCCCCCAATACCAATAACTCCAGTACTTGCTTCCCTTCAAGCTAGGGTGAAAGAGGTGGTGAATGATGGAATATGGAATTGCTAGTTTAGGGGTTTTAGTGAAATCATGACAGCTGAGGACTAGGGAGAATTCACTAATAAATCATGTCTTGATCTCTTTAGAAAACCCTACAACAAGAGTTAAATGGCTCAAGATAGTCTAGAACCAATCTAGCAGCCCTAAGGCCAACTTCATTCTATAGATAGTAGTAAATGGCAAGTTACCTACCAAGCATAGGATTAAAGGCATTGAGACATACAATATATGCAGCTTGTGCAAATTGGAGTAGGAATCATCAAACCGTCTCTTCTTCTCCTGCAAAGTTTACAAGAGGGGAACAAGCTCTAAATTACAGTGAGTTACGCTGCCCCTAAAACCAACCTTGATAATATAATTACATGGTTATATTCTCACAGATTCCCTTCTAAATCCAATAAGAACCGCTTTAGCATAACAATAAGCAGCTGTCTCTATATGATTTGGAGAGAGAGAAATATGAGAAATTTTCAAAACGTCCAAAAGGACACAAGCAAAATGATTAGTGAGCCTAGATGAAACAATGGCTTTGTGTTATCGTCAACTCTCTGAAGGTGAAACTTGGTCAAGTATAGACAGCTGCATGCAACATTTAACAAAAAGCTGATTCTTTTTAACAGTGAGTAACATTATTGTATTATTATCAGCTAAACACGCACACTTCAGTAGTATGTCTTTTAGCACTATCTCTAGAATCCCAAAGTGTCTATGTTTCTGCATAATGCTTAAATGGATTTATAAATACATTCTTTATGTTTTCTAAAAAAAGACTTGTGGATATCACACTCTTACACCCAGCTCTTAAGCTGTAGCCCAAATTGATGACATGACAGTATCCTGTAGCAACTTCAAATATGTCTTGAAAAAGAATTGTTGAAGAGTCAGATATGTTGCTCTCTACTTCAACCAAGAAAAAAAAGAAGACAGTTGTACCGAAATATTTCAGATATAGTTGACAAGAGGACATGGATAATAGAGATTCATATAGCAGCTTAACCTAACCAATGCTTAGTTTTCTACTTAGCAAACTAGATGGAGAGTTCCCTACATCCCCATGAAGAATTTTTTGTATCTAGAGAATTTAGTTGACGGGAGTGAAACATTAATAATGCAGAAATTGGTTCTCCTCAGCTTTGGGAATAGCAGCATTATTCGAGCACGGACTATAAGCCAAAGCAACCTTTCTGTTAGGCTGCATTCATGTTAGGCACGGACTGAAAATTTAAAGTAACCTTTCTATTAGGCTGCATTCAGAAGCTATAAAGAGGATTAGATGTTCTCCTTTAGGTGCTCACACAAAATATAGGCCTAAGCAAGTTTAGTATTTTCAACCTAAAATTATGTATGAACTACATATAGCACCAGGTATACCGCAATCTACATGTTTCATGCTACCTTTTCCAATTATTCTTTATTAGCGAATATGGCCAGTACTTGGCTCATAATTGTCTGCTGAACCTGAGACCATCTTGAATGTCCTGAGGGAGGGAAACCAATGCAGAACAAACTTGTGTAATGTACTGTAAACTTCAAGATGTACCTTGGATTAAAACAAGACAGCTATCTGGCTTCTAACAGTACGCCAGTTGGACTTCCATATCAGGTACCCTTGAGTGATATTCCCTGTCGCTTCGCTGTTTTTGCTGAATGTCACGGAGTATGTTGCTTTCTGGTTCAGCCTAGTGAACTGCATCATTCTGGGTCTTACTACAACATCTACACCTTTTGGTGCAACAATCTCAAGGATGTAAGATGACTTTGCCTCCCCAACATTAGTTACTGTTCTGTCATACGTCTGTGGCTGAGATCCTAATTTTACAGAAAATGTAGGATAGTTTAATTGAGCCTCAGGTATGTTTGAATAGTTTGAACATTTGACAGGGCGCTGCACGATAACTCCTACTTGTTTGTCAGAGTAATTCAGACCACACAGGTAAGGAATATAATCATCAGGTTGGATATCATAAACAATCCCCGGATCATTGACTTTTGATGCATTGACATGTCCTGCCCCGATATCAAAGATAGTCGCTGGAATAACTTGTTCAACATATTTCCCATCAGATATGGGCTTGCCTCCAAGATTAAGTTGCCAAGCAGTAGTCATGATTGCAGATTTTATGGCAGCAGGTGACCAGTCTGGATGGGTGCTTTTCAACAGAGCAGCAATCCCACTGAGATGAGGGCAAGCCATTGAGGTGCCTGAAATCATGTTGAATTTTGGATTGGTAATATTGTCAACAGATATTGGCCAAGCAGCTAAAATGGTCACACCTGGGCCTATGACATCAGGTTTTAAGATCCCTGGACTAGCCAAGCTTGGACCTCTTGAGGAAAACTCCGCAACTTTTGGAGCATCAGTTAGATCATACACAGTATTTTCAAACAATATTGAAGCGGTTGGGGATCTATTGGAGGCTATATAGGCTTTGATCGTTAGTCCTGCCTTGTAACTTACTTCAGATGCAGGCAATACATGAGCTTCAGCTTTTGTAACATCACCATGTCGCTGGTCATTCATGAGAATCATAGCTGCGCCACCATTGTTTCTCACTTCTTGACCTTCAGCTACCCCTCCTGACCAAATACCACTATCACAAAACACTGTCTTACCCTTCACATCAATGTTTCGGAGTGATCCTGGTGCACAAGAAGCAGTATATAGATTACCATTTGATCCAGGGTAGACAAGTGGCAACATTTTTGAAGGATGATGTTTCGGTTGGGAAAATGATTGACCCTCGAAAGCTTGCTTGTTTCCAAGCAGAACTTTTGCTCTAATTTCTCTGTTTACGGTGCTAGCTCCTACTGTTAAAATCCAAGGTGCCTCATTTCCAAGAGATGAAGGTAGTGGGCCGAAATTTCCCGCTGAGCAACTCACGAAAACCCCCTTCTGGATAGCCCCATATGCGCCTATCGCAATACCATCATCATAGAAAGCACGTGAGTGACCACCAAGGGATAAAGAAAGCACATCTACACCATCCTCAACAGCAGCATCAATTGCAGCCAATATGGCACTCTCGTTGCAGGTGAGTCCATCACAAACTTTGTAGATTGCCAAATGAGCTGACGGTGCAACACCAGACGCTGTGCCATCCGCTTGTCCATAAAAGCTAGCATTTTTTACTGGACGTCCTGCTGCTATACTAGCTGTATGCGTTCCATGCCCGTTTTGGTCCATCGGGAATTGACCAGCAGCAATCAAATTTCTTGCACCGATAAGCTTATTATTACACTTTGCCCAACTTAGTTCACATTTCCCTTTCCACTTTGCCGGCGGAGGAGGCATTCCATCATCACTGAAAGAAGGGTGACTAAGTGTTATTCCAGAGTCTATAACTCCAATTATTACTCCCTTTCCGTACATTGACTCTTCCCAAAATCCCGAAGCTTGTTGCAGACCCAAAAAGCTGGGACTATAAGTTGTGTGTAGAGACAATTCCTTCTCTGGACGGGCTGATACAAAACCTTCTTTATCTCCCAATGTTTTTGCTTCTTCTGCTGTCAGTCTAGCAGCAAATCCTGTGACAACGTTATGGTAGGAATATAATAAGCGATCCTGGTTTGTGTCTGAGGTTGTAACCGGAAGAAATGATCGATACCAGGCGTCCAAATCTTCATTGTCAGTGGAAGGAACTTCCTCTGGTTTCTGCACCAAGACTATGCAAGTTTTTAAGTTCCCTTCTTCAGCGGGCGCTTGGTGGAAACCGAACATTGTACTAGTGAGGCTTATTAGACATATGACCACCATATTTCCTACTTGTTTGCTCTTACAGTTCTTCATGGTTTGTATGAAGCTGATTTCCGTATCAATTCTTTGCCAGTTTATATGGAAAATACTATCTCTTTTAATTATATATGTAATAATTGGAACTATGCAGATAGGGAAACATGATGAAAGGAACAAAGTAGGAATTTCCAGATACGAACTCAACAATGTACAGCTTATTTTGTTGTTACATGTTAAAACAAGTTGCAGGGAAGGATATGTCATAGTTATGGAGAAAGACTTCTATCTCAATTTTTTAACATTTACGAACATAGCAGTGTTAATAAATATGTCAAATTAGATTCCAATATTGTAACAAAATAAAGGATTTTTCATCAACAACTTTAAGTTGGAAGGCATAGTTGGATTATTGCACCTGATCCTAAGAGCTAACTGAACCGTTGTTTTGCATTCCTGCCGAAAATGAATCCCAAGTCAAAATGGCAGAGAAAAACAGCTTAGAATATTAAGGACGGCTAAAACAAAAGGAGTCTTTTCGGGCATGAGTCCAACAACTGAGAATAAACAGACTTTAAAAGAAAACTTCACGTATATTCATAACTCCTGTTCTCTATTAAATACAACAAAAAAAGATATTGTCAAACAGGACTTCTGAGTGTTATTAACAATTGCATCTTCTTCATTACTGGCAGAACTCTCCTCATATAAGACACCTTTTTGGCTTCCAACTGTGCTAGATGTTTCTGCTTCAGTATATCAAAAGCTACCCACTTTTCACAAATTTCTATCAGGCAAGTTGCTTTGTGCTTCAACCCACTGATAGTAATCCCTATAAAAGTCACGAACTCTTTAGGTAAGGGTTTTATGTGTGTTCTTTCTTTTTTTTTTTCCTCTTTATACAAATATTTCATTTATGAATTATAGTTCATATTCATCTCAAAGATAAATTGTGCTCTAAACCAAAAATCAAATATGCAATAATATTCTCTTAGTCCATTAGAATATTTAAAATAAGGTTTAGAATGTGCAGTTATAGGAGAAGATTGGTTATTTGGTATCGGGTAATTTAATAGTCAAAAATCGTTTAGTACGAGCAATGTTATGAATACCGTACCGAGTACTGGATTGAGTTCTGGAATGGAACTATATCGGAACCGGTCAGTATCGGGTACCGTTTCAGGTTATTTTTTAAATTATAAAATAGTCTCTAAAATTTACAAAATAGTCCATTCGGCATTCCTAATTTCCAATCCACATCTAAAATCCAAATCTAATTTCTGATCAACATTCACAAAACTCATTCATGTTTCAACTTCAATATCCATTCCTAGCCGAAATCCAACATCCACGCAAATTTTTTACCCAAATCCATCATCCAATCTAACACCATATGTTCACAAACACAACACAAGTGTTTTACCCAAACCCACCATCATCCAACGACCAACACAATCAAAGATTCAAAATGCCATGAAAAATGAAAAAAAATAAAAAAGCATACACCAAAACAATCGGGTCTTTAGGGTTGACGTCGGGTCGCATCTTGGTGGTGCGTCTGAGGTGCGACGGGCGGTACGGTGTTGCTGGGACGGTCGACGACAACGTGCTGCAAAGGAAGGACCGAAGGAGTGATGGCTGAGGTCGAAGGAAGAGAGAGAGATCGTGAGCCGCGAGAAGTGATGGCTGAGAAAGGACGAACCAGCGGTCAAAGGAAGGAGGAGACGTCGACGGCGACTTCTCGGGGAGACGGAGAGAGAGAGAGATCACCAGAGAAGAGAGAAGAGCTGAGAAGCTGTTAATTAGGGTTAAGTTTCGAAAATTGCAAGTTAGTCCTTACAATTTCCGAAACTTCTGGTATCGACCAAAATTTTTAGTTCCGGCCGGTACCAACCGATAAACGCTGGTACCGACCGATATTTGAGGCCGGTATCGTTGTTTACTGATTTCGCACCGTTTTCCGGCTGATACGATACCTTTCGACTGGTACCGGCCGGAACGGTACGAAATCCAACACCATGAGTATGAGTCAATTATTTTCATTTAATAAGACTAAGGATCTGCGAAACATTAGTCACCATTAAGTATGTGTTTAGAGTCTAAACCTATTAAAGGAGGCTTTTCTCTGCTTGTGATATTAAAAATTGAAATTTGTTTAATAATCATCAAAAGGGGTATTACTAAATTTATATAGTGATATAAAATAATCACCTAATACTTGTACAACCTACAGTTACGAGAGACCATAAAGGATGATATACAAGTTGCTTTAACTCCGTTAGAGTCTTAACTCCTAAACTAAATCAGAAAATTATAGGAAGTCCTCTTTCATAGTTAACGTTAGCCTTTCATTCTTTAACAATTTAGTCTTAAATCCTTTGCATGGTTAGTGAATGGGTACTTGCCGTAAAGCTTTAACAATTAGTCACGGTCCTTTTCATGACACTTGTACTTAAATTCAGTTAGTTACTTTGCTCTTTTTGCTCATATGTTGATTTTGTATGGTCAGGATTAATTTTCATTATTGTTATTATTAGTCTATTTTTGTTATATAAAATAAATAAGTTGTTGTCAATTTATGAGTTATAATAACAATGACAAGTTTTTTGTTTATCATACGATGATTTTCATAAAGAAAAAAGGATTAAATAGCCTAAAACAAAGAAGTTACAATCTATTGCATGGAACTTTATGACTAAGAAGGTGATAAAAGAAATATAAAATCTCAACACAATTACTATGAAAAAGGATTTTTTGCTTAACCTACAAGTGGTGCTTCTCATTTACTTTATCATTTACAAAAAAAATATAATGGAAAGGAAAAATGTCACAGGACATAATGAGATTAGAACTAAATCATATTCTTTTTCTGAAAAGGTAAAGAATAGTATTAAGAATAAGAGATCCTTACAAGAACGAGAATGTCAAACAATGCAGGGTGAGGAACAACATTTAATCAAAAGTATTTAAGCAAGCCACAACGACGATGTTTCGAAAAAGGTAAGGCACAGGGCAAAACGAATCATTTGACAAAAATGGGGTAAGCGCAGATCGCGTCTTACCCCATTCACTCAACCCTACCAAATTAGGGTTGGGTGTCTGGCGACCTTTGAAGCTGGGAGCGGAGCTACAACCGAAGAGAGATTCCAAGGTCTACTCTTGAATATCATCCCACGTCTTGGATCGGAGTTATTCTCGTAGTGTTCAAAATCAACTAACACATCTATAGGGGAAGGACTCCACTTTCCAGGTACTTTCATATAAAGTTTACGATCTACTCTTTTATTTGTTAGTTAGCCCTTTTTGTAAGTTAATTAATTGATTCTCCACGAAGAAGCTAGATTAGGGCACTTTTTCTAACCTGGTAGAATATAGTAGTGTCTCTCTGATTCTACCGATTAATGAGTGGAGCACCTCCTTTTTGGTACGAGCAATGTTTTAAAAGCATTTGTTGTTTCTCTCGCACTATATTTCCTTGATAGAGGAGGCGAAGAAGATGATATAAATATGTTTGTTGTATCTAGAAGTATGGTTTAGCTTCAGGAGCCATTCAAGTGCTTCTGTGAAGGTCATACCTGCATTAGAAATTATATACAACTCCTGTATCTTCAACATAAAAACTGGGAAAAGGAGCAGTGAAAGGAAAGGTAATTCCTTGATTCTTCCTCTATCTCACATAGAACACAGATAGCATTAGTAGTAATGAAGTGCATTATGTCCATTGTGATTAACTTCTTAAGCACAGTAAGCCATAGAAGAATGGAGTAACTAGGCATGAGTGACTTATGCCAAATGATAGGAAACCATATCTACCGTGAGTTGTTCTGATTCTGCCACTTTCTAAATCTAACAATGTTTGAGGTGTTTGGAGGTAGGTTGAGATATTGGAATATGTCCTCCTTATCTAGGTTTGGTTGGTAGTCAGGAGTGAGGTGCTACAATTCTGATGGAATGTTCCATTGGCCCCTTAGCAAGATAGAGTTAACTTTCGAGTTGATAGGAAATCTGTTCCAAAATTGAAGAGCTTAGGGAGATCTAATTAGGGGGCCTTTACCTGTCCAATTATCAAACCATAAATAAGGTTTTTTACCATTTCTAAACTTACAAGACATCAAAGGTTTTAAGATAGGTCTTAGCTTCAATAGTAGGATTAAGGGCTAAAAGAAGGAAGGTTTTATAGGAATAGACCAAAGGCTAGATCCTTTCAGGATATAGCTACGAAACCATCAGATCCAAAGAGATTTCTTTTCCAATAGGATTTTTCCATAGATTTTTTTATCAATGCTGATCTATTAAAAGTGGCAATAGGAATCAATCCTAATCTCCCTTCTTCTTTCCTCTTTCAAACTTCTGACCATTTAACCTTAACAAAGTGACTTTCCAAGCTTAAGTTTCCTTACAGAAATGTTCTGAAAAACTTCTCAATGGTAAATCTAATTTTGATATTACTAGTGCATTGAAAAATATGAAATGTGATCATAATGAATTACATAAGGCAAGTAATGTGAAGATTGTTGCTAGTGAGCTTTCTTTCATATTTATCGAATTGCCTGCATTTAGATAATTGATGAGCCTTGCTTCTTGAACAACATATCAACCAATTGCAAAAATGATATAATATCTTATGCTAATTATGAAAGAGAATCAATATTGAAAGACTTATTTAAATCTTCTAGTTACATTTTCTTGACTTTTGATAAATAGGAGATACAAGTATCAAAGGATGGATATAAATACATTAATTCTCATTTTATTGATTAAAAGTTGAAGTTGTAGAAAAGGATAATTCATTTAAGGCATTAAAACCTATTTTTAATGGATTATCACTTATTAATGAAGTAGCTTTATGCTTGGTTCAATGAAAGGTTGATAAAATATTTTATCAATCAAATTGGAAATATTTATATAATGATAATATGCTCAATTTTCTCAAGTTTTATCTTGTTACAAATGATTCTTTATTTTGAATGAGGAAAATTTTCAAGTTAGATTTTTTCTCATATTCTGGATCTTGTTATGCAAGCAGGTCTAAAAATGATTAGTGATTCCATTGCTAAATCGAAAATGGATGTAAGCATTTGAATAAGTATATTCCAAAATTTAAGAAGATCTTTGAGATGGCTTTTAAATGTTTTCATTTAAATATGATGAAGAAATTAAAGATTGGAGTATGCATAAGGTTAAATTCTACCTATATAAAGATCAATCGTGCTTTATATTGCAAGCATATTTGATTCATTAGGGGTAATTAGATATAGATTTTATTTGAATTTTCATGTAATGATGGGAAATAACATAATGTGCAAGTTCTTCACAAGTTGAAAATATTTTATACATGAAATTATTCTTTTCTAGTTTAAAATATCTAATCATAAAATTATTCTTTTCTGGTTCAAAATATCCAACATCAAATATTTACTTTAAAGGTGAATAAAAATAAAAAACATTTAAAAGATGCTATATAAAAAGTCCTTTCATTTAAAGCTATTACGATTTATGAGATAAAGAAGAAATCTGACAAGTATTAGTTAAAGTACTCTTTGTTATTAGCATATACTATTATTTTGGAACCTCATTACAAATTGACTTATTATTACTTTTTGCTACTTTATGATAATTCCATTACAACTAATTTTATTGAACAAGTGAAGAATATCTTACTCATGATTTTTTAGTGTTAAAAATTAATAAAGAAGATAACATCTATCAAAATATTGAATTCTCTTATAGTTCAAATAGCAACAAAATAAGTGGGGGTTTTCAAGAATTTGAATATATAGAGTATTTGAAGCCAATGTTCCATATTAAAGCTACACTTACTATAGTAGTTTATAATACTCCTTCTAAGTCAAGTGTTTCCTTACTTTCACTCCCTTTTCTTGTTTATATGTCCTTAGGTCACTCTCTATCACATAGTGGCTCTTATCAATGCCTTAACACTTTTATATCCTTTTGCCTATTTTTTTCTCTCACTCCAGTCCCCTCAGATCCATCACCTCTACTCCTCTAGCCTTAGCTTTTCTTCCTTTACCTATCATAACATTTGTAACACCCTCAACCTTAGCTCCAACAATATTTTCTTTCCTCCTTTCTTAGCTCCCTCTTCTTAGACTACTCCTAAAAGACCTATAAGAAATGTTATTCTGATAGAAAAAATTTAAATAATTCCCACCAATCTTCTGAAAATGTATCTCAAGTGATTTCCCTACTATAGAGATAGTCAAAAGGGATGCTGCTAGATGGTCAACCACCATTATTGGGTCCTTGGTGGATAAAAGACCATTTTTCACACATATGCAAGCTTGAGTTAAAGCAATATGGAGGAAGTTATGTTTGGAAAGCACATAACCAACAATGAAGATTTTTTCCTCTTCAAGTTCAATAACGAATAAAAAATGATGAAGATGTCGGAGCTAAAACTATGAAACATTAATCGCACAGGCACACCTATCTTTCTATGATATTGTAGACTAGGTAAGAGGTGCAAATAGTTCTTTAACTTCTTTCTAAGAACATTACGAAACTACCCCCAACTACTTTCCACTTTTGGTAAGTCTTAGACATAAGCTAGTCTGCTACCAGCTGAAGTGGTCTATTCCAGATGCAAGAGACATTGGAAAAAAATCGCAAAGTGATACAGGGAAATCATCAACACCTTTCCCCTAAAGGGCATTCTTCTGGCATGAATATTGGCGTAGCTAATTCAAGCATGAAGGAGTTTCCAGATCTACACAGTGTTGCGACCTCTGTGAATAACAAACTTACATATTTTAAAGAGGTGATGCTAGATGGAATCGTAACTCCTTCGATACAGATGTTGATACTGGTGCAGTAGTATAGTCAACAGCTCTAGTCGGTTACTTTTGGAGAAAAAGACCTTCCTTTCCACAAGTACAAACATGTGCCATAGAGAAATGGAGTGAAAAAGATAGAAAAATAATGTTAATTGAGGATGACACATTCATATTCAAGTTTTCTAGTGATTGTTATAGAAGTGAAATCCTAGAACTACATCCTTGGAATATTGGAGGGAAGCCCATATTCCTTAAAAAAATAAAGACCATATGGATAAATTTTAATATTGTCCCACTTGAGTTCTAGATATTGGAAGGACTCAAGTTCCTAGCTAGTTTAGTAGGCGAACCTATAACTATACTTTCCCAAATAGCTAGTATGGATAGAATATGCCATGCCAAAATTTGTATGGAGATATAGGTGAATAGTAAGTTACTTGGTATGATACTAGTGATGAAGCTAGGAGGAAACGGAGAACTTACCAAGTTTGAAGTCCAGCTTTCTTACCTTTAGAAATTTAAAAACTTTAACAAAATATGGAAACCAATAAGGAAAATATTTGCTACAAAATTATACAAGGACCTTATAGTCCATGAAGAAGTTGCTTCAATAATACATTAGTTAATGAAACCAATTCTTTAGCAATGGAACTGGTGCATAGTAGGGACTTACCTCAAGAAGACACATCATTGCAGGTAGCTCCTAAGTCCTTAACTCAGGAAACTACCATGGCTAATGAAAAATGATATTGGCACTAAAAAGGAGATAAACATAGATAAAGGGAAAGAAAGTGATGAATTTGAATTAGCTATAGTTAGTAGAAAAAGACCTGGCAGGGAAAAAGGAAAGTATGTCAAGAGGCTCTTACGCTCTTACATGATCCTTATTATAGGTATTATAATTTGGAACATAAGAGGGCTGAATGACCCTTTAAAAAGAAAACCTATTAGGGATTTTTCTTTATGGAAAAAGTACACAGTTTTAGGCTTAATAGAAATAAAAATAGAGCTTCCTTAGTTACAGTTCAATCTTGGTTTTTTGGGTGTTGAATTAAAAATACATTCAAATCACATGTATCATTACAATAGTAAGATCATCATAGCTTACAACTCAGACAAGGTGACAATACAAACTTTATTTACATATAATCAAATAATACATCTTATATGTGACCTTCAAGATGCTCCTAGATGTTTTGATTTGTTAATAATATATTATGCTAACTACGCATTCTAGAGATCTAAGATGTAGGGGGAAATTAAGGGAGTACATTATTCCATCAAACGACCTTGGGTAATGCTAGGAGATTCTATTTGTATACTATCCCCATAAGAGGCAAATGGTAGAAAAATTAAGACTAAAAGGGTAGAGAAAGAGTTGACTGAAGTAACACAAGGAAAAAATATATTGGTTATGAGATATATAGGTTATTTTTACAGTTATAACAAGAAGCCATAAGATGAATACCTCATAAGAAAGAAGTTGGATGGGGTCATGTTTAATCAATACTGAATTCCCCAATTACCTAGTTCTTATTGTTGGATCCCGTTACCGGAACCCAACCTCGGAACATACATACCTTCATACCTGAGCATGGTACCCTGAAATCTCTTCTCTCTCTGATACCGGACATGCTGGGCCCCGATGCAGTCCAACTTTTGAACCGCAAAACGTGTACATACTATTTCTATATTTCCGTTCATCGCTATTCATTCATACATAAGCATTCTTTACAAGATGACATACAGTCTCAGTCCATAATACATCAATGCTCCAAAAACATAAACACATAAGTCACTTGACTACAACTCTAGGTTAAATTACACA
>JAOQMR010068328.1:0-37170 GCA_027563865.1 Erythroxylum pelleterianum | reverse complement strand
TTTGGAAAAGAATACCACAATTCAACCCCCCCTTCTTGTGTATTTTGGTCGTATTATTAACGTGTGATTTACTTCAATTAATTCCTAACACCTAACATGTCACCTAACTCTTAAATGTCATATGCAAATTAATGCTATCATACTTAACTCATATTAACTTAATTAACTCTAATCATGCTTAATTATATAGAAAAATTATCAGGGGCCAACATCGTGCCACTCACTTCCATCTTCAAGTCGTCTACTAACCCTCGTCTTATGAAGTTATGTGATGCGCCACTGTCAACTAGGATTATGACTTCTGTTTCGGAAATTACCCTTCTGAGCTTGAGAGTTTACAGGCCCACTATACCTTTGAGAGAAGCAACCGACAGCTCCAACTCTAGTAAAGGCTGAGTGACTTCTTTGGGTGTATAGGGCTGAAGACACATCATCTGATTGACTAACTCATCCTCTTCTTCCTGTAACTCGACCGGCTGTTCTTCATCAGCTAGGAGGATGTGAAACTGCTTCTCCCTACATACATGCCCTAAAGTGTACTTCCCGTCACAACAGTAGTAGAGCCCCTGCTACCTCTTACGTTGTAGCTCTTTGGCGGTTAATCACTTAAAGGGAAAAGATTGCTCTCTTCGGAAACTCTGTCAGCCTTCGGTACTTACGCTAAGACCCCACTTATTCGGCGATCTACCTGACACCGGACCATTTTTAGAGTTAAGACTCACTGTCGGAGTCGGAACTTTCCCCTCATCGATCGACCTACAATTTGGAATCCAAGCAGAAATCTGTGGGTTAGGGCTTACCGATGGAGCAGCCTTCATGCCCCATATGTTGAAACCTGTAATCCCCGATCCACCAAATGGTCTCGGCATTTTGTTGCTACGGGAGGGCTGATCCAACAGAGCCCAATTTCTACCTTCCGTCATCTGGGCCAGCTCCATTAGTTGAACCAATGACTCGGGTTGAGCGATCTGGATCTCAGCCCTATGTCATCCTTCAGCCCGTTTGTATAAGCTGCCGTCACCACCTCTACTGATACGTCCCTCAGCATCGACTTTACCACCTCAAATCGCTGATTATAATCAGCCACCGTCCCTATCTGCTGAATTTCCAGTAGTTCTGCTAATGGATTTCCCCCCATTGAACTACCAAATCTTCAAATCACCGCCCTCTTAAATGACGCCCATTCGGCTATTGGTGACCAGTTCTGCCTCCACCGATACCAACTTAGAGCTTCACCTTCCATACACACCACTGCCGCTAGTAACCACCGATCATGTGGCACACCATTAAGCTCAAAGTATCGCTCCACTCGAAACACCCAGCCAAACAGATCCTCTCCATAGAACAGAGGGATTTCAAGCTTCCGATAGCTCTTCTCCTCTCGTATCGGGTTAGCTTGTGCGGATGTCTGTCCCTCAAATTTTTGCTCCGATACTTCTTCAACTTCATCGGCGACTTCCTTATTTTTCCCTTTATTTTACGTTCTCCTTAAGATTTCGAATATAGATGCAATGTCCCCGGCAAACTTATCAAACTTGGCTTCAACTCCCGCAATATCCTCAACTATCCTCAACATCTCTTTTTCCACGTTGTCGACTCTAGCTTCCATTCTCGTAAATACCATTCCCTATCACAGCCTCGCTCTGATACCAATTTGTTAGAGACCACCTGCTCTAACAATAGTTCAACCCCAAACGATAATATCCTGCATTATAGATCACCACGCCATAGCCAAAGAACAAACACACACACAGCAGCAATAAAATAGGAACAAAGATGGGATAGAGATGAATGGCACAAGCATCATCCTTATTTGATAAGAAATAAACCTATGTAAATCTGGAGTAATCATCTAGTAAAACAAAAACATAATGTTTACCACTAAAAATTTGAGTCCTAGTGGGACCGAATAAATCCACGTGCACAAGTTTAAGTGGTTGGCTAGTAGACACAATATTTTAAGGAGGAAGGTTGCTTCTGACTTGTTTACCTTTTAAACAAGCCTCACAAACTTGATTGCTTTCGAACTTTAAGGTTGATAGTCCTCTTACTAACTCGTTTTTGGAAAATTTTGATATAATGCTTATGCTGGGATGTCCAGATCATCTGTTCCATATAAACGAATCCTTTTCTAAAGAGACAAAACACTTAATACTTTGTAAGTGACATGTCTTCCAGTTGAGCACAATATATATTCTAATTTCTAGGACCAACAAATATAATATTATCATTACGAATATCGACAATTTCACAATGAGATGCATAGAAAATTAATTTGTAATCCTTGTCACATAGCTCACTCAAACTTAACAGGTTATGTTTCAAACCATCAACAAAGAGAATGTTATCAATAGAGGTATAGACAGAATCATCAATTTTACTTATTTTGGTGACATTTTCTTTATTTTTGTCTATAAAGACAACATTACCTCCTTCCTTTCTTTCAATGTAGTTGAAGTGTGATATTTCACCTCTCATGTGTCTCGAACAACCACTATTAACTATCCAGTCATTCTTCATTGTCTCCATTTTGAAACATATTTGCAGAAAGCATTATCTCATTTTAAGTACCTAAAATTTTCTAGGTCCTTTCGGGTTAATAGTTTGACCTTTCAGTCTCCAAATATATATCTGAGATAATTTCTTTTTACGAAAATGACAAGAATGACTACTGTGACCATGTTTACCACAATAATCACACAGAATAGATGAATAATAGTTGTTATGATTTTTTCCACTTAGTAGGTTCCTGTTATTTTGGCAATAGCTACTGCTGGATTTAACAAAGAAGCTTTTGTATGGCCTGATATTGTTAGTTTCATTATATCCTATTCTAGCCTTACCAAAAGTGCATTTACCACAACCAAGCAATGCATCAGGATTCTTCCTTCCCTCAACAAAATTTTTCAGATCTTTTTTTAGAGAAAAGATCTTTCCAACACTTTTCTCCTTTTCAAGTTCTAAGATGGAGACTTTTTCTTCTAACTATCTTACCTTATTAGAATCATTTTTTAGCAGCACATTTTCCAACTTAGCTACTCTTTCTTCCAAAACTTCCTTTTGAAAAACTTTTACTTATAGTTAACCTCAAGAGACATTCCTGATTGCTAAATTCTCATTTGTCGATTCAAATGATTTAATCTTACTCTTCAAAGATGCATCATTACTCTTGAACTCCTCAACTTCTTTGAAATACTTTATGTCAACCTTTTATACTGATCATACAATTCATGATATGTATTTTTCAATTCACCAACTTCAATATCAGAGTCATAATAATATACCTCATTGTCTCCTGATTCAGCCATAAAACAAACGTTGTTGACTTCTTTTTACTCTTCTTCTTCAAAGTTTTCTGAATCCTTATCTGACCAAGCTGTAGTTATCACTTGCTTTCTGGCTTTTCTGTTCTCTAGCTTGTCCTTTTGAAGAAGAGGAGAATCTGGTCTTATGTGTCTAGGCTTCTTGCAGCGATAACATATGATTTGATTGTTTTGTGTATTGCTATTGCTACTACTACCTTTTGATAGGAACCTATTGTTTCCTGCTTTCTTGTTTCATTCTCTTTTCTTCATCAACTTCTTTTTATAAAAGCGGGCTTATTTTTCTGACCATAAAGTTGAACTTGTCATCTCATCTATTTGTAATTCAGTATTACTTTCATCATCCTTTGATTCACCAGTTGCTTTTAGTGCCATTTCTTTTCTGTAAGAGAATCCTTTGTCTTGCCTAAACTCGGTTTCATAGATCATCAGATTTTCTCATAGCCAGTCAAGTGAAATAGTTTATATATCCTTTGTTGTTTCTAGAGTTGTCACCTTAGCTCTTCATTCCTTTGGGTCAAAGAATTCGTTTATGGTCTCTCCCTGTTTCATGCCAATAGTTTCATATTGATGCACTGAAAGACTTATTATATGCTTCTTTACCCCATTCATTCCTTCAAACGTGACTTGTAGTTTGTCCTACATTTCCTTTGTTGTAGAATAGTAGGATATTTTCTCATATTCTTCTTAAGATAATGCACAGATCAAATGATGTTTTGATTTAGCATTTACTTGTGCATTTCTTTTATCAGCATCAGTCCATACTTCTACGTTATCTTAATTGGGAAGTGTAGCTCTAACTCTGATGGCTTACAAGACTTTAATATCTACAGATTGGAGATAAATTATCGTTCTCTTTTTCCAGTACGAGTAGTTGTTTCCAATGAAGTATGGAGGCTTTGAGATGAATTTTCCTTCAAAGCTTCTTAATTTGTTTGTCGTGATCTATCGTGAGTTGTAAAACCAAAAATGTGAAACCTTGCTTTGATATCAAATGATAAACCAAAAACACACAAAAGGAGGGGGGGGGGGGATGAATTGTGTATGACTTAAAAAATTTTGCAAGTTACTTTCAATTCGTATAAAAATAGGGGCCTGTTAAAAATTAAAACAATAGGTGCCTGTCATACGATAACAGCCTGCTAAAGTTTAAGTCCTGTTGAAAACAATAAAAAGGAAGGGGCCTGTTAAAATCAAAGGAACCGTCAACAAGTTGAAAATAGAAGGGACCTATTATAAAGGTGAAGGAGCCTCTTACTAAAATGAACACACACATAATATAATGAGGAAATATAAAAAATAAGAAAAGAGAGAGAGAAGAAAGACGTAGTTGATTTATACTGGTTTGACTTATAACCCAAGCCTACGTCCAGTCCTTAAGTATCCAATTTGAGTGTTTCACTATAAAATCAAGTGGTAATTTGATGAGCCTCTTTAAGCTCATGAGTACATATTTTTCAAGATTCTTCAACCATGCACACTCGAAGTGTATAACACGCTTCCAGAAGCTCACAGAAAAATAAAATATAGAAAAATAAATAATTTCTATCTTGATAGAGTGATTTCTAAGGCACAATAAGAATGATATGACTCTCAAGAATATAGGTGCTGCTCAAATGTTTCGAAAGTTTGTGTATGCTCGTTGCTTCACAATTGCTATTGCTCTTCTTTAAATAATCAATTTTTTTAACTAACTGTTGCTTCACTTGCATTTTTAGTCAATTAGATGAATTTAAATCTGGATAAATTCGATGTCATCTTTGCCAAAAATCTTCCAATAATCACGGGGATAATATACGACTTTATAATTATTAGAATCCTTTTGGATAAACTATTTCTAATAAGGTAAGTTCATAAAGAAGGTTCTTGGAAGAAAGGAAGCGTATTTCTTATAATTTTATTTTCTTGTGAGAATTAACCGTTAATAATAAAAGGAAATAAATCAAATTTGAATTTTGAAATATTATATATTTATCATCAAAATCGTTAAATATAAACCTTGAGTTAACAAGATTTGCTTTGCCACCTCTTCTCAAATAATAGCCGGTTATTCTTTATATAAAAATGTTCTGCCTTAACATTTTAATTAATTTTTTAACAAAACAATATAATTAATTAGAATATATTAAAATTTGATGTAAAACAAAATTTTATTTTTTCCTTTTTTAGTAAAACAATATAATTAATTATAATATCTTTCTCAAGATTTTTAACAAATCAACTACCATCAATGATAATAGTAATCTTTCCTTCGTCTTAACCAATCGTTATAATTATAATGATTATATTTCTATTATCATTCCAAACTATAAACTAACCTCCTCCTAATTCTACAGGAATTAAACAATGGTGAAAAACATTCACACAACGTGATAATCTAAATTGTTAGGTATAACTATTTTGACGTGATTTTAATAAAATATTACAAAATTTCATTATATTTTTAATAGTTAGTAATTTTATAATAAAAACAATTTTTTAGAAGCAATAAAAATATAAAGAACGTTTATATTATGACTTTCCTTCACTTCCATCGAAGAGGAAACAATTAAGAAATGGATAATGAGGGTCGTGCTTTTTCTGAAGACATAAGGGAGTGTTGTGTGTGGTACACGGCAGCCGCAAGACCAGAAAAGGATGGGTCCAAAAGTAGGCACCGTCTTTTATGGAAATGAGGCTGATAGGGAATTCAATTAAAGACACACATAAATGTATATATACACCCTCTTTTGTTTCTTTATCGCCTCTTCTTGACTTTGCATGGTGTATGCACGCCTAAAGCTTCACTTCCTCCGAGAGAGAGAAAGCAAAAAAGACCAAATGAAAAGCAAAACGGAATTTGCACATGCACGTCCTAGGTTTCTACGCTACATGTCCTATGTATAAAACCTAATCATTTTTACGTGTATTTTCATCGTGCTCCAAAAGCCTAATCATTTCAACTCTTACACATTTTGTCCATGGTTGATTTTCCGAGTCCAGATTATCTGTTCAATATTACTCTGTTTTATTCTGTCTCATAAAATCTCAACTATTTATTTTGCGGGACTCATGCGAGATAATTGAGATTTATTAGACACAATAAGACACTATAATATTGGACAGAAAATTTGGACTCTAATTTCTGTCAATATCTGGATTTTTTCAATTTCTTTCTTAGAAAATATCATGTTTACATCAAAATGATTTCATAATTTAAAAGAAAAATATAATGGCCCTTCTCGACGAAGGGAGAGAAACGTAAAAGGAGGAGCTGCATCTACCTAATTCTCCCGAGTCCCTCCTTACAAAATTAAAGCAAGTTTGAACTTTGAGTTAGCAACCACGAACAAGACATCACATCTTTGCATAAAAGTCTTTGGTCATAGACTGCAAACAATTACGCTTCATCTTCTAAGGCGTGGACTTTAATTTCGCTTCATATCCTTATATCCTGATGACCTTGAGGCTTCTTCTGATCAGTATTTTCATAGTCATCACGAAACACCAGCACCAGCACCAGCCATGAAATCTTTTCTCAGAAGAGGCGTGAGGCAATACAGAAAATCTGAAGTTCCGCGCTTTCGATGGACTCCTGAGCTTCATGAACATTTTGTTGATGCCATTGAAAGCCTTGGTGGTAAATACAGTAAGTAGTCTTGATGATCGTTTCTCCTGACGCTTTATTGATATCAAGTCTGATCTTTTCCAAAACTGAACACGTTAACTAAGTAGAAGTAATGATCTTCCAAGATTCAATATCGAGCTACTTTAGTTAAGTTGTTGAAAACTTTAGGTTATATATGTGCACATATAACCCCAAAATAAAACCAAGAAAGAACAGGTAAACGATGACAAATAATAAGTAAGATACAGTGACATGGTTATGGTTTTAATTTGCAGAGGCAACACCTAAGAGAATTCTGCAGATGATGAGTGTTAATGGGCTTAATATTTCTCACATCAAAAGCCATCTTCAGGTACTTATTTTCCTTCAAACTTTTCTTTAATTTTCATCCTGAATTATTCCTTATCTTAAGAACTTTTTGATATATAAAAATTTAAGTTCTAATCTCTTAAAAAAGTAGTAGATAGTTAAGTTGCCAAACAATAATCTGAAATAGGCGAGAACTACAAGACAAATAAAAGAGAATAAAGGGATCACTTACTAATTATTGTGCTGGAAGGAACGAGGAATAATGTCTAGATCAAGTGTTCAATTATTAGCTAAAATTTCTCATTGAATTATTAAAGCTTCAAAAAGGTCATGCAATTTATAATGTAACTTAAGAAATAGCAGAAAAAAGATTTTTTTAAAAGTACATGAAAACAAGAAAAAAGAAGAATGAAGAAAATGCAAAAATTTGTTTCAATTACTAAACCTTTTGCAAATGCATATTTTTCTACAAAAAATTTTATTCACACTAGCACAAGCTATTACAACATTACAATGAGTTCCTAGTTACAACTTATTCATTTGAATACAAACAAGTTAGAAATTACAAGCAACCCAAACTTAGAGATTCCATTTACATTTCATGTCAGGAGTGAGTTTGTTTTGTACATTTTTTGCTGTCGTGATCTCTCTAATCCAATTTAGGGTGTTGCCAACTAGTTGATGCTTCCCAATGTTAGCTCTTTCGTACAATTTGTTGTTTCTTTCTCTCCCAATTGAGTAAATGGTTGCGGTGAAAGCAGTATTGAAGAGCATGCTGCTTGAGTTGTTTAGCTTTCTTAGTGACCTAGTCCAAGAGTCCTTTCAATTCGTAAGTCTGGAAGTGCTCCACTAGCATATGCAGCACCCTACTCCAAACAACTTTGGAATACCTACAAAGGAAAAAGAGATGTTTCCTATCCTCCTAAGCTTTTTTGCATAACATACACATGGGGTCAAATATACCAAACCATCTGTTTTTTGTTTTGATTATGTTCATTATCACAAGCTAAGTGATTAAGGAAGCTTTGGGGTTCAAGGAGTGTTTCCAAAGTAATTCATACCATGGTACATCTCCCAAGTTTGTTCTACATATTTTATAGCAAGGTTCATTTGTAAAGATCCCTTGGAATTTAGAGTCCAAGCAATGTTTTCCTCCCTATGGTGATGATGTTATTGAGGTAAATAAGTTGCTAGAGAGGAGAATCCTCTGAAATTTCCAAACCATTCTCCCTACTGAATGAGTGAAGAGATTTTAGCATTAGTAGGGATTTCGTTTCTCAAATGAACACTTTCATTTCTCAATATAAGAGGACTTAGATCAGTCCAGTTGACATACCATAACCGTATGTTTTTCCATTTCCCAATTTATGTTTAATCTAGGGATATAACAAGCTCCTCAATGTCAACATATGGATAAAGTTCTAAGAATTTTCCTTGTTGCTTATCACCTACTTGAAGTTTTGATTTTTATGGTAGAATTCATCAATCCATTTGATCCATAGAGATCCCTTGTCAATATGTATTCTCCAAATCCTTTTACTCAATAGGACTTTTTTCATAAAAGAAATAGGAATAATCCTCAAGCCGCCTTCCTCTTAGGAGTAATTATTTCCTCCCATTTGAAATTTGCACCCTTTGAATTTTCTAATTTTCCACACCATGTCAATCTCCTTGATGACTCTCTTTGGCAGTAGAAAGTGTGCACTCCAATGAACATGCAGGTTGTTAAGGACTGAATTGATTAGAGTAAGCTTAACTATAAGGGATAAAAACTTGTTCTGCCATGCATTGATTATGGCTTTGTACTTTTCAATGAAGATTCAAGATGTTTAATTGGATTTTAGAGGATTGAACATCAGCCCCACTCAAAAGCATTAGGTCATTAATAAAAATCGAGTGAGTGATCCTGAGCTCTTTGAATTTATGGTCAAATTGGCATCTACCATTGCAGGTAGTAAGCTTATTAAGCATTTCAGAAAGCCCTTCTATCATTAAGGTGAATAGGAAAGGGGATAGGGAATCCCTTTACCTAATTCCCCTAGTGTTCCTGAAAGATTGAGTAGGAGCTTCATTAACTAGAATACTGAAGGATAACATTATGATACATTCCATAATCCACTTAACAAACTGATTTGGAAATCTAAAAGCTACTAGACAAGATTGAATAAACTTCCATCTAATGGTATTAAAATCTTTGTAGAAATCAACTTTGAATAAACATCTTCTAATGGCTCTTCATGAATTATAATCTTTTATTAACTCCAATATTAGAAAGATATTATCTCCAATAGATCTCCCAGTGATGAAAGATCCTTGAGTTGGATTTATAGCTACCTTCAATGCTATATTCAATCTGTCGACTAATAGCTTGACTATTACTTTGTAAAGTGTGTTGAAAAATGAGATAGGTCTATAATCCACCATGAAAGAAGAATTTTGCTTCGTAGGAATGTTGAAAATGTAGCTGTAAATCATTTCTTTTAGCATATTAGAGGAAGCAAAAAAATTCTAGAACTGCTTTAATGAAGAGATTGCCAGTGACTAGCTTAGATTTTCTGAAAGAAACAAGTAGAGAACCCATCAAGTTTTGGGGCTTTGGAGGGATGCAAACTGAATAAAACTCTTTTGACTTCTTAATGTGTGAAAGGGGTCACCAAAAGGCCCTTCAAATTTTGATTGATGGTGCTGTTAAAGAATCTCTTTAAATTAAAATATGTAGGATTGGATTCATTAGTCCCCATCAGATTGATAAAGAAATTCTTGGCTAGTTATTACATGTTACTCTGATTAGAGAATGTTTTCCCCATGTTATCTTGGCATCTTCATCTCTTAACCAGTTAATCTTTAATTTTTTTCTTTAAACTTGAATTGTGCAAATTTAGAGCTTTTTGATGCTCCTTTAGCCTTTGAGTTTCAACTGCTCTCTTGGCATTATTATGCTTGTAACAATCTTATTGAGCCATCTCATTTTGTTCTTGGTTTCAATAACACCTTTAATTTGATTACAAACAAAACTCTTAAGAGCTAGTTTGACAAGTTTGAGATTTTTCATAAGCTGAAAAGCTTTATAACCTATCACTACGTCACTACTTGATTTTAGATATTAAGAAATGTTTCTTGGAAATCCTCTTTAAGAGTTAATCCATTGAAGAATCTAAAAGGAGCTAAAAACATTTTGAAAGGAAGAAGGTTCTAAATATGAATGTAAAAGTGATCAGAATTGAAATTTTCACCAAAATGTGCATAAGAATATTGGTTTAACCAAAATTGGTTAACCAATGCTCTAACTAGTTTTTTCCTAATAAACAAGTCTCTGTACTGCTTGTTGGTCTCTGTTAATAATCTACCTGTGAAGCTAAGATCACATTTGGTCCAAGCTAGGTTAGACCTCCTTCCTCCTGAGAAGATAAGCTGCAATTAAAATCTCTAGCAACTAAGGATCTATTATTCCAACTTGAATAGCTTTAAGGTCTTCTCATAATTTTTCTCTTTGGAATGATAAATTAGAAATATAGATTATTTTCAAATCAATTTTAGAATGTAGACCAACAATTTGACATTTCAAATGCATAAATTGGTCACTTTCGCATATTACATAGACATCTACCTTATTTGAGTTATAAAGTCAAATAATCCTCCCATTGTAATGAGAAAGATGGTTTGAAAGGATTTCCATTCTGCTCCTAAAAACTTGAGGCCATACTACATTTGAGGTAGCTTTATTTTAGTTTCAAGGAGCCCCACTATAGAAGGCTTCTTGTATAAAATGACCTCCTTCACAATTGACCTTTTTAGAGGATCATTTAATCGCAAGGATTGTCATCAAGGAGTTGCTCCCCTTTTAGCTTATTTTTTTTCCTTTTCTTTTAGCTAATTTTCTCTTAGAATTAGTAGCAAGATCCTTGACTTCTTCGTAATCCAATTGATTCGCCACAAATATGGAAGATTTCCTTAAGTTGGTTTCAGGCTACAACTATGAATTAATCATGTTTGTAGCAATTTGATTCTCCTCCATTTCTTCAATTACTTAAATTGTTTATTTTTTGTCTCTTTTAATTCCCTCCTTGTTAGAGTTTTTGGAATTTTTTGGGGGGTCTAGTCTCATGAGTTCTTCATGCCCTCCTGTCTTAAAAACCTTTCCAGTGGCTTTCCATTTTATGTTAACATTGTTAGGTTTACATGGATAAGTGATGGGAATTGATATCTCACCATTTCTCCTTCTTCTCCCAATTTCATAACTAAAATGCTCTATAGTAATTGTGCATTTTTCTTAACTTTAACACATTTTTACAAAACAAATCCTCTCCATATCAGTTGTTTAAGAGTCCATACATATTGGCTTCCTAGGGGAGCTAGCAAGGGAGCTTAGTCGTTTAGTTGTCTAGAATTCTAAAGAGACGTGAAAATTAATCAAATGGGAAAGGTATCTATGTTATCTCTGTCATATTCAGTACTTGCCTTTCATTTTTGGATGAACATGGGTTGACCACTTACATGCCAAGGACCTTACTTTAGTATCTCATTTAAACAAGATTAAAATTTGTTTTTTTTAATCTTTCATCATGGATCTAAAGTACACTATCTATCATCACATCCTGGAGATGTTTCAACTTGCCATCGTTGTACTGGATAGTCAATATATTCTTACATCCTCCAATAGATTGTTTTCGTTCTTTTAAAGCATCAAAGGGAATTCCTTTATTGACATTTTCAACTAGACTCGCTTGAGCTGGGGCTTCTCCAAGTTTTAAACCATTTATATCTTGTGTGAGTTTTGGAAACTCATCCATAGACAAATTTGGAGAGGATGTTCCACTAACCTCCTTTGTGGATTGCAAGGCCAAAGAATAGCCTTCCATTGAGGCAAAAACTTCTCAAAGTAAATCACTTAAGGTCTACACCAGGGAGGCAAAAAACCAATCAGGGAAGCTTATTTCATAATGATAATCTTAAGAAAGGATGTTTAAAAAAATTGAGAAATCTTAAGACTTTATATTCAATATATAAAGTCTTCATATAGTTTCATTGTTGTGATCTATCAATAGATACAAGTAAAATGATGAATCTTCTCTGATGCTTAAACACCTCTTGACATATCTACCCATCATTCTTTCTTTTATATCAAGCCTAAAACCAAATAATTAAGAGTTCACCTCTTCTAACACAAGTTTTCTAAAAGCATAGAAAATAGATGCTATCTAATTAAGAAAACAAGACCGAAGCTATATTAAGCTCTCTTCCTTTAGGCTGGATTGGCAAAAAGCATTTTGAACTTTTTGTTGCAATTTAGACAAAGAAAAATCTTCATGAGTTTTGTACTTAACATGAATAAGGTGTGGGAACAGTTAATGGTCCCATGCAACTTGGTCATTATTAATTATATGATTACTCCATAATGTTAAATTAAACTCAATACCCACATATCCATTTCTTATTCAGATGTACAGGAACATGAAGGATCACAGCAGCATTGATGACCTTGTGTGCAATCGGCATTTGCAGACAAGAAAAGCACGAACGTCAATCTGTTCCTCCAAAAGGTATATAAATGGCTTAATTAATTTATTTTTAGAGTTTCTATTACCATAACCAAGTACACAAATCTTTAAGATGTTTCGAAGTCGCACAATAAGATTATTAAGATCTTAGTACTAATTAATAATTGGTAACAACTAAGCTATAGCCTTTTAGTTCATCTCTCTCTCTCTCTCTCTTACACCATAGAGAATTGCAGCAAAATGTCTTCACTCCCCGCATAATTAACAATTTTTAATGGCTAGCTATACAGTTCTGTATGTTTGAAAATTGAAACTATAAAATTCTCTAAAGTACATATGTTTTGTATCATAAGGTTCTTTGTCTCTTATAATTTATAGTACTGTCGAACAATCCGTATTCACTTCCGTTATATGTATAGATATAAAAAATTTAATAAACCCTTTAACATTTTCATGTTTAGTCAATATGTATGTATATATATATATGTATATATATATATATATATGGTAAGGGTCAACTATCCAAATAACTAGTTCTAGTTATTTTGACAATGGTTGACCCAAGCTCAATTCTTGTTAATAGGTTCTACACTTTGCCCATATTAAGAATTCTAATATGGTATCATAGCAGGTTTGGTTCAAATTCTTAATTTTCTGGTTGTCCTTCTCAATGTTCAGTCCCAACGGCTCGGTCTGGTTATCGCTGCATTTATTTCAAGTGACAACTGGATGTCCAGTCCTAGTTGCATTTGAGCGGGAGTATTAAAGTATACAATATTTACTAAACATAAAAATATTAAAGAGTTTATAAGTGGTAAGAGTCAATTATCCAAATAACTAGTTCTAGTTATTTTGGCAATGGTTGATTCAAGCC
The DNA here is from genome assembly GCA_027563865.1 of Erythroxylum pelleterianum. NCBI lineage: Eukaryota > Viridiplantae > Streptophyta > Magnoliopsida > Malpighiales > Erythroxylaceae > Erythroxylum > Erythroxylum pelleterianum. Next base: position 23,559 of record JAOQMR010068328.1, on the reverse strand, counting down.
CAATTCTTATTAATGGGCTCTATACTCTGCCAATATTAAGAATTTTAATATATATAGTCATCTGCATGAAGTTTGTTTTAAATAAATACTCCCTTTGATCTTAAAAATTAGGAGAATGTTTAAAAGAATAGAATTAAAGAGTCATCATTTTAATAATTATTATGATTAATATTATTTAAATTACTGCATATATATCATAAATTATTTATTAGTATGAAGGAGTACTTTATATAACTAAACAAATGTTGTTTTAAGACCTTTTCTATTAAAATTTTGGAAGAAGGTTCACTCTATCGCGCCCATACGTTCTTTGTTTTTTTTTTTTTTTGTTCAGGCTGCTTATGGAAGAGTTTAAACAAACAAGAACAGAGAGATGTGCCTCTAAATCTCAAACTTCATCTGAAGAGGGCATCCAACTTCCTGCAAATAAACAATGTGTTGGGCAGGATACTGAGGTAAAACCTCTCTCCCGTTTTATTTCTCCCTCCTAATCTTTTTCTGGTCATTATCCTACCGAGTGAACATGTTGAAGTTCAGTCTTAACGAGTTAATGCTTGGCCTTTACCTAAGATAGTTCAGTATTAATGTAAGTTTAGATTCCTTATTCGTCATTAGGTACGTTTCTTTGTTATGATCGACATCAATACTCATAGTAGTTCAGTTTGTTTTTGATAAAATTTTGCTTGATCTTTTTGCAGAATTCAGGACAAAACTCCCTGCCTAGAATTTCCAATGAAGAAGAGCATGATCGCGAGCTAACTGAGATTTGTCAACTCTCACTATCCTTCATACCTTCATTATCCTCAATAATAGGGGCTGCAGAAGAACGAGATTTACTGCCTTTAATTGCTAATCAAGGTTTCCCGTTCAACTCAATACCAAATCATCAGATTCTAGACATTTCGGAATTCAACTCTTTCGGAAGCAATCACGTAAACCTAGATTTGACCATTTAATTGAATGAGATAGTTTCCAAAACTAATTATGACAATGATACCACTATTAGTGTGTAGAAAATTTTGTGCAGATGAAGTTTTTACTTCTGTTTTTCTACCGTAGTTTTTAGTTTTTAGTTTCTACTTTTTATTTTTCAAATAAAAACAAAAACTTGTTTGGTTATTGATATTAATTTAGTTATATTTTTATTATTGATGATAATTATATATTAGATAAAAGTTAAAGATAAATTATTTTTAATTAATTAAATTTAATTTAATCTCTTATATAATATAATAAATTTAATTATAAACATTAAATTAAATTATTCATAATTTTGATTAATAATTAATTATATATATAATATTAAATTAAATTATTCATAATTCTTATTAATAATTAACATATCAAATAATTGAATAATGTATATTTAATTGATACTAAACTAGATTATGAAAAAGAGAAGATAAAAACCAATTTTTGTGGCTTTCATAAATTTCAAAAATCAGAAGAAACCAAAACCAAAAAGCTCAAACAAACAAAATTTTTTAATTAAATTTGAAAACGAAAACAGACAGTCAAGCACTGAAACAGAAACAAACAAGCCCTAAGCAGTAAAGAAATGAACTATCCCATATTTTGGAGTAAAAGTTAACATAACAACCCCAAAAGAAACCACTACAAGAAAAATAGAGTTTAGCGACGGAAATTACCGACGGATTTTATACATATTCCGTCGGTAAGCTTAATTAGCGACGGAATTTAACGACGGATAACGACGTCGGAGAAACGGATGTCGGTAAATTTACCGACGGTTATTCTGTTCGATCGGTAAACATAATATAACATATTAAACAGAATATAATAGTTAAAGGGAATATGCAATTAATTAGTTATTTGGTTGACATATTTTTGTATTGTGTTCTCAATTTGATCTTTTAACATTTTACACTCTTACAATTGAAGAGATGATCTAAATAAAATTGTTCTTCCTTTCCAATTATTGTCTTCAACGTCATTGTCTTCAGGTCGTGTCTAATATTGGGTCAAGATGTGAAGAAGGTTGTATAGTGTAAAAAAAAAAAATCGACTTCTATGTATTATGTTGAGAAAACTTGGGTTCCCTAAAGTCTAAAGTAGGTTTCTATCAACCTCTTATTTGTACATGTCTTTTTTTTATTAACTACAAAATAATTTAAATCTAATTACAAAACGTGCTAATTTATGGTCATTAGCTTGACCTTCATCCTTTAAAACTTAGCCACGATCAATTATAAGCGGCTTGTTTCCCCCTATGATACCAAATTTTTGTTTTGTAGCCTGTAAGTATGTTACAAATTGCAAAATGATTAGAAGGACAATATTGATAAAGTTGAAAAAACCAATTAATTTCAGTAATGTCCTTTTCGCTAACAAACTGTCAATAAAATAGGGAATAACAAAACTCCCTGAGTCTTTCATTGAATCCAATAGTTTGTCCTATAAGAAGGTGAGTTTATCTCTTGCTTCCTTAATCACCTTCATCTCCTTTACTTCTTCCGCTTCATAAATAGAGATATTCATAGCTTCTTTAAACACGATACTTGTTGTCATATGTTCTTCGTCCTTTTGTTCTTTAAAAGATTCGAACACATCAATTATCCTGAATGAGGTACTCTTCTTCAGATTCTTTAATACATCATTCATGTTGAATGTCAATTGGTCATCATTAATCCAAAGGATAAGGTTCTTTTCATGGACATCTACCAAAGATTTTTCGATGTTCACACATGGTATATCAAGAACTAGTGAATAATACAGAGGGTTGACATTCTTTTCTTCATCCTCTTTCTTCGTCTCTTGGTCCTCAATAAGGTAGGGTTCAACTTTATGTTCCATTGGTTCTTCTAGCTCTTCCCCATCCTTAAGTGTGATAGCTTCATATTGCTTTCGCTGATGTAATTTTATATTTCTCAGAGAGTCTTTCCACACTTCTCTTACAAAATTAACGAGAAAGTTGTCTCACTCAAATCTCTAGATTGTGGTTTTTTCACCCCGGATTATAAGTATTAGAGTACAGACTATTACCTTGCTGTGGTTGGCCTAAGTAATTTACCTGTTTTGTACTACTAGCTCCCAATAAAAAGCTTTCTGCTGTGTAATGGCCACATAACTCACACTGTGATTGCATAGCTTTGGCTATAGATGAAGATGCTCCTTGTATGTTGCTCAACTTCTTGGTAAGGGCTGTGATCTGTGCCTGTAAAATTGTAATGGAGTCAATTGGGATCATACCTTTCTGCTCCTTCTACCCCTATCTACTCCTCTCACTTGACTACATACAACTATTGCTCGCTAACTCTTCTAAAAGATCATAAGCTGCATCGATAGTTTTTCTCATCAAAGATCCTCTAGCAGCTGCATCAATGGTTCCTCTTGTGCTCTGATTTACACCATTGTAGAATGTTTGCTAAAGGAACTCCCTCGGAAGGTTGTGGTGGGGGCAACTTCTCTATAATTCTTTAAACCTCTCCTAAGCTTTATATAAAGACTCCCCATTACTTTGTTGAAAATTTAAGGTTTCCTTTATGATTCTTGTTGTCTTGGTTAAAGGGAAGTATTTAGCAAGGAATGCTTGGGCTACCTGTTCTCAAGTAGTGATCTGCTCTGAATTGAGTAAGTTATACCATACCTTTGCCCGATCTCTCAAAATGAAAGAAAACAATCACAACCGCACGACATCATCAAACAACCCATTAAACCTGAAGGTGTTATAGATCTCATAAAAATTTGCAAGATGGGCATTGCGATCTTCGTTGGATAACCCATAAAATTGCACATTACTTTGAAGTATGTTAAAGAGTGCCAGCTTGATCTCGAAATTACCAGCTTGAATCGCTAGCCTTATAACTCCTTAAGGACTAAAACCTAGCCTCATAAAGTCCATCAATGTTCTCTTAGCTCCTCCTTTCTCTCCTTCTTCTGCCATATTTCTTTGTATATTGTCTTGGCACTTCGCTCTTCTCAACTCTCGTTCGTGCCTTGTGATATTTGATAACTCTTCGTCACTAAATTCAGTAGACGTTCACATGCTCCTTGTATTCATACACCTACAAATACACAAGGAAAAGTATAAAAAAACTCTTAAATCAAAGTGCTAGCAATGACGCCAAAAACTTGTTGGTTGCAAAACAAACTACTAATTTTATGCTTAAAATCACAAGTATATGGGTCATAACTTGTAGTAAAAAGTAGATATCAATCCCACAAGGATTGTGCTTAGGCACCACTTAATTCATGTTGCTCTTTGTTTAAGAAAACGATTCAAACAAATTTAAATAGATAAGTAAAACAAAGACAAACTAAAGGTAAAAAGGAAACAACACAACCAAAGCCAAAAACATAAACTAAAACTTGGAGAAAATCAAGATTAAAAATTAGGACTTGTCATTATCCCTATTTGCTCCCCTCTGGTTAATTGATTCAATTTATGCTTGGCAGATTTCCTAAAATTTTAGCTACACTCTCAAGGTGTAACTAAATGTCACTAGTTAAATAAATTAGGATTAAGGATCTCTCGATATGCAAAGCCTTTCCTAAACATTCAACTAGATATGATGCTATCCTATAGGTAGTATAATAATCTATTGAAATATCTTCCTAATAAATCAATAACTTATTATCTATAGGTCTATTAAACGCTAACTGTCGTTGTACATTTAATACAGATTACTAAGCTCACTCTATCGATTTGTTGCAAGGTTTAAGCTCCATAAATAACACAAATATTATTATTATTAAATCAATAACTAAAGGTTCACAAATAGTTCAAACAACAAACCCTAAAAGATGTTTTAGCCACTCATAATGTCATTAACATCCCTAACAACCAAACAATCCATAATAAAGATGCTAGAAGAGAAAAAAAAATAAGAACTAAATAAAGCAAGCTCCTCCTCTTTTTTCCCCAATTCTAGAAAATCTAGAATTGGTGTGCTCTTTGCCTAATTGGGAATGAAAATCTTGATTTTCTATCTCTCTTTAGGCTCTCAATCTGTCTTTTAGCTCAAGGAGGCAAGTTTCCCACGACCCTCCTTCGACCCTAGGGATTTGTGCCCTTATATATCAAAATATAAGTCATAAAACCCTAAAAGCAAGTGAAACCCGTGTGTTCATTCTGCCTCCAGTTCCTATGATCGTGTGAAATATCCTTATGCTTCCCACGATCGTGGGTTAATGTGGCATAAACATTATGAAGAGATTTCCTATGGTTGTGGGAAATAGGCCCATTCCCACGATCGTGGGTTCTTGTTCTACAGTTCCTTCACTTCTCTTCTCCTCTTTTGGTCCCTAACTCAATCATAAAGGAGGGGGCCACCCTTAATTCCTACACCAAAATGATCAATTCTTACCCTAAACCAACATCAAACATAAAAGAACAACCATGAAGGTCAAAGTAAACAAAAACCCACAAAATAAATCCCAAAACACCATAATAATAACCTATTACATAAGAAACACATGCCAAATATTTAAAAAATAAGACATAAGCACCTTGAATTTGATTGATTAATCTAGGTAAGGTAACCTTCAACCTCTTAGAAAGAATTTTAACATTGATCTTGTACACGACATTGCAGCAAGATATTGGTTTATAATCATTCAAACTCTTATTAGAAGATTGAAGAACCAAGACTAGTAAAGTATTATTCATTTCAGTAAGCAATCTGCCACTTTTAAAGAACTTGTGCACTATATTTAAAACTGATGATTAAACACATCCCATTTCTCTTAAAAAATTTGGCATTGAAGCCATCTAGACCTGGGGACTTGTTTAGATGAAAGGAAAATTTAAATGCTTTAATCTCCTTATTTATGACTTGTTTGAGTAATGTAGAATGGTAGTTTAGATCTATTGAACCATTCATTTTATTAATTAGATTATCAGAGAAGCTAAAGGCATGTGTTGATACTCCATTAATATCCTTGAAATGTCCTCTAGCCATCTTTTCCAACTCTTCTTGATCATACACTAGCTCACCATAGCTATCCTTAAGAGAGATTATTTTGTCTTGTTTCTCATGTCTTGAATCATACTGAAGAAATATTTGGTATTTTTGTCACCTTCTTTAATCCATTGAATCTTTGACTTTTGCTTTAATTGAGACCTATAGTCTTCAATAGTTTGTAATTATTTTTCCAACTCAATCTTCTCCTTATTAATCAATAAAGAGTTTGTAAGGTTAATGACCAACTGCTTCTGAGTTAAGGAAAGATTGTCGATTGCTTGTTGAGCTTTAAAGTATTAATGTTGTTTTTAAGAAGCTTTATATAATCAAATTTGATTGTTTTCAACATTTGGAGACATTGAAAAGTTTTTAAACCCTAAAAATTCATAATGACAACAGCTGAGATAATAGGTTCGAGTTAAGGATGTTTTAGAAGAGAGTTGAAAAATTTGAAAGGTGATATTCTTCTAGTTGATTTGCTGGTCATAATGAAGTAGCGCATCGTAACACTACTCAAAATAACTAGATCTATAAATATAGCAGTGGTGAGTCTATATCGATCCCATAAAGAGAGTGTGTAAAGCTTTTAAAATGAAAATAATCAGTGTTTAAAGAATAAAACTAAAATAATGAAAACAAAATAAAGAAAACATGCAAAAATGATGAAAGTGATGAATTCGTTAAAGACTCAATCATCAGTTCAGTCTCGGCCCACACGTTGTTGAACATATTTCATTGAATTGTTGTTCTTATACGTCTCTTAGTAACTATTAATCATAAGTTAACAATAAGCTTTGTTATCCCCAGTTTTCCCTTATATATTGATTAATTAAGAAGAGCTCGTTAAATAAACCTAATCATCGAACAGCCTAGAACAAGCTCTTTTGATTTAATTGGATATCCGCATTACGAATTAGGGAAACAAATTAATCAAGGTAACAACCACATAAGCTCGAGTCATTTAACCTAGGTTATCATATCCCTAATGAATCAAAACCATTAGTTGCCATAAACGAATCTCACTATAATAATTATAAATTATATTGAAATTCTAGCAATGGGTTTATCCATAAACAATCTAACGAGAACAAGAAAAATGATCATTCATACACAAAAACACAAATCCATATGCATAGGATATTATCATCAATCCTTAAAAAGAGTAAGAATAACAAACAAAATGAAAAATATGCATCATTGGGTTCGTCGGCATTGATATCACCTTCAAACTGACGTCTAGAAGTTAGCTCTCCATGGGTCTCCAAGGGATTAGAGTTCTTCCCCTTCTTCTTTTCAAAATCAATCCTTCCACCCCTTTGAACCTTTTCCCAAAACGAAACATAAATATCTACTATCAAATGTTACATTTTATACTAAAAGGGTAGGGTTTCAGGTGAGCTATCTAACAACGCACGAGTGTGAGTTGTGTGGCACGGGTATGAGTGGTGTGTCAAACCCATGACACACCTTTTCATGGGCATAAGAGGTGTCTCATGCCTATGTAAAACATTGTCACAACCGTAGTTTCTTGTTTGGTTGTGAGCCCTCCTACAGTCTTCTTCTTTGTGTTTTCAACATATAATAATCATCATCTTTATACATTTTCTTGTCTTTACTTGCTCTAATCTTTCTCATTCTTACTCCATCACGACAAAGGATTGTGAATCTCTAAAAAATAGCTCAAATATGGTGCTTTCAACTCTCTTTAGCTATTTAGCTTTTGAATTGTACATAAAACCATTGATAAACTAAAGTGAGTATCTTAAGCATTTTTGTATCATTAATCACGAAATGTTATTGAACAAATATATAATCAATTAAGCACATGTCAATTTTCCCTACACTTAGCTTCTAACCATCCTTGGATAAAACATTTACTCATTTCTCATATTTCCCAAGAAAAGTTAATAACTTTCAAAAACCATAGTAAGAATTCAACATTTAATGCTTTTAATCATGATCAATCGACATTCATCAGCTTTAGAAACTGAGCAATCTAGAGGTAGGCTTGGAAAATGTGTTTAAATAAGATATATTCATGGGCACACTCAAATACCATCCATGATTATAACATTCCATAACTTTGCAAATCATTTCATTTTTCCACCATTAAAGGTCACATGTAGAATCATGAATCAAAGGACTTTTCAAGGTTATAATATGGGTAAGGGGAAGGTGAGATGTGTTTGGGTAAAGTAGCATAAAATCAATCAAAGCTAATGAAACAAGAAAAATAGTCAATATAACATCAAGCGCAAAAACAAACATTCACTCACAATTGTGTACATCAACTGTGATGAATGCAAAAAACCTTGTTTCCTAGCTTAAATTAAAGCTCTTACACTATAAACCATAACAAACATTTATCACTCACAAAAGTTGATAATAAACAAGACCTTGTAACCATTTGGAGTGACCTTTAAGAATTACATCTCCCTTATTCACATTATACTCAAGTAACCCATTCAATACAACTTTAGGAGGAAAGACTAATCATAAGTAACTTTCCAACACATATGCAATTTCTCCTTGATAATTTTTTTTAAACATATACATATTTATTTTTTTTCTTTTGTTTTTCTCTTTTTCTTTCTTTCTTTCTTTCTTTCTTTCTTTATTTTTTTATAAAAATTGAAAGAAGCTACATTGATAAATGTAAATTACATCATCTTTTAAGGCATAGTTTGATATGTGTTTAGATGTTAATTCAATCATTTAGTATGTGTTTAGGTTTGAATTGTGTTATTTTGTTAATTATTTGTGTTTTAGGTGTTTTATAGGTCAGTACAAGCTTTTGAGCTGAAATATTATATTTTTGAGGTACCTTTATTTATTTGCTAGTGTTTTAGGGTCAGTATCGAAGAATGGAGAAGTTTTAGAAGTCGTTCGGGCCAAAACAATGGTGCTCGAGATCTAGGGCGATGGTTATGGCCTGTGTCAGGCAGGCGCGTAGACACTCATGAACTTTATATTTTAAAGGATTTTTTGGACCCTGAAAAAACCCTAGGGTTACCCAAAACATAAATGAATATAAAAAGAACATAAAGAGGAAAAGAGAAGGAGCTTTTGCATCAGCCACCTTGAGAAACCCTAAAGAGAGATCATCAAGCGATAGAAGAAGAGAAGAAGGAAGAGAGAAGAGTAGAAGAAGCTTACTTAAAATACTTCCCCGACTAGAAGGTTTCTCGATGTCGCTACCTCCTATCATCCATTTAGATTGTATTTCCTATTATTTCAATTTTATTATTGTAAAAAATTAGATTGAATAGTTGATGAAAGGATCTAGAATGTCGAGGATATTCTAACTCACCTTCAGAATTTTATTAAATACTAGTAATTAAACTAAATATGCATTATAGTCTAAAAAGGAAATACTTATGACTAATAGAAAGAAAACCTAACAATCTTACTTGCTAAAGAAAACTGATGTTCTTAATCTTAGGAAGCTTATTCCGTCAGCTAAACATTTTCCTATAGAAACAAGTTCAATTATGAAAAACCAAGAACATGAATTTAAACTAACACAGTAACTTTTAGAGGGAAGAATGAGCTGAAGTGTGATCTCAAATGTTCCTAAGTTTAGATTTGAAATTAAATTGAAATGCAAGATTACTTAAAAGTATATTTTCATTCATCACACAATAATGATAAAATGCAGATAAGTATAGTTTACTGGCACAATATAAAATATTCATGAGAATTTCATTAGGTGTTGTTGTTGTCATTTATATAAGATTAATTTTAATTCATATGTTTAGTTACTATGACTATGATTTTAACCTAAATGTAGATGGAGTAACTAACTTATAGCAATAATAGAAACGTGACCTTTAGTTTGGGTTTCAATTCAAACGTGACATTTATTATGCTTTTTATATTAATTTCTTTAACAATTATTTTATAAAATAATTTAATTAATTATTTATAAAATAAATCATATAACAAAACATTCCCATTATTATTTTTAATTTTTAATACCAAATATTAGAATAAAATTTAACTTTATTTAATGTAATATCAAACACACCGGTACTTTTATTTCTATTTCTATTCCCACTTTCTATTCTTTTTTTTTCTTTTTCCATTAAAAGAGAAGTATGAACTCAAGTCAAATATTTGCATTACCATTAGTATAAACTATAAAAATTGATCACGTCATTAAAATTTTAACTTCAATACTATGTACAAAAAGATTTTATATATTTAGAATGTGAAAATTTTATATTAATTGTTATTTTTATTATATATACTATAAAATCACTACAAGAAAACAAGCCCTTTGCGATGTTTTAAAAACATCACAAAAGGTCCTAAAAATGTCATAAAAGAGCATTTGCGATGTTTTAAAAAATATCACGAAAAACATCGTGGAATATGGTGTAAGTAAAAGTTTTCCGTGACATTCCGCGACGTTTTTAAAAACGTAGCACGTCGCTAATTGTCTAACATTCCGTGACGTTTTTAAAACGTCACAGCATGTAAAGGAATCTGCGACATTTTTTTAGAAACGTCACGAAATGTATTCCGTGACGTTTTTTAAAAACGTCGCGGAATGTCTTCTGTGACATTTTTTATTATTTGTATTAATTTTTTCATTTTTTGAAAATCATATTAATTTAATATTTTTAATTTTAATAATTATTTTTAAAATATAATTTTTAATCTTATTTGTTTAATAACTATTCAATATTATTTATGAATTTTATTTATTTAATAATTCTTCAAATATGATTAAACAAATAATATTACAAATAGTTGTAATGCAAAATTTGAGAGTTGTCAATTAAGTGAACTTGTAATTAAAAATTTTATTTTATAATAATTAAAATATTAAAACTTACAAATTATTCAAAGTAAATTGTTACAAATTATTCTCTACATCCTCCAAACTTATGATCAGACAAAGTCATAGACAGGACTCGTCTTGCAAATTAAGTAATAAGAAACTCGAACATAGGGAGTGTTCAACCCGTCTGAGCAGAACTACCTTTAGGTGTACTGGGACAAGTTGGACCTCTCGCAACGACTTTAATAGCTCTTTCTTGTACAGTTACTTCTTGTCAAGCTCATCATCACCAGATCCTCAGATCAATTTCTCACGATCTCATAAAAGCATTACAATATCAAAATCCAGGTACTAGGAATTTTGGACCTAGTACCTAGAGACTGATCTTTCCTTTGACCAGTGATCCAGGCATGTAAAGCTTTTAGAGCCCTCCTTAATGGTCTCACTTTCCTTACACGGCAGCATTCCTAGTGCCCATCTTCATAGAATGAGAAAAGGCCCTTGCTCCTCACTAAAGCTTGAACTTCAACAGCATCAGGAAACATACACTCAATGTGGATGCCATAGTGCTTCTCCACTGTGTCAAAGAACTGATAAGGTTTAGGGTTCAACCTCCCAGTGTCCAGGCTGAAGACTCTAAAAGGTCGACCGGTCAACTTTGCATACTCGACCAGTGCAACATCTTTATCGCCACTGTACGTAGAAATAAATTGTTGTGAATTATCGATCTTGTTATAGATTGACTTTTTTCTACCAGATATGTTAAACAACCCAAAATAAAGGTAACACTCTGTATCAATTCATGCAGTAACTAATCATTCTAACTAAGTCCCCTAAATCAACATCATAAGAAATTCATTCCTTCTCAGCAGTTATTCGTTGATTAATTCTTTTTCATTGCAATTAAAATGACCTAAAACAATTTATAAGGCAAAATTTGCAAAGAATTTACTTTAACAAGATAAACAAGTAGACAACTGTGTCTACCACTCAACAAAGGAACACACCAATCAATAAAAACTTAATTTGTATTTGACATAAAACTTTTCTGTTAAAGAAATCCCAGCCTGGAACATTTACAAAGAGGTTTCGTTATTGATTATACTATCAGACAAGTTGATGATTTTTTCAAAAAGTCTTTCCATTCAAACAAAAGAACAAAAAGCATGGTCCTAAATCAGTTACCGAAAGCAACAAAAATGAAGGAGAAAATTACCATGTGAGGACTTCTATTTTGAATATTGAATAGAACAAGGGCAAAGAAACAAACTTCAACAGAATCTTGGCTGCAAATATCATAACTTTGAACAAATAAAATGGGAAAAAATAATAAAATGTTTTGGGTGTTGTGTAGTAATGAAGGAGATTGAGACTTCCACCATTACAAATTGCAAGAAAGTGTGATACAGTAATCATGAATATCCCAACCAAACTAGTTTCTTCTATGTTATAGACATCATTATGCTCCATGTATAGTCTACCTTTACGTTTCTCCATCTTAATTAGCAATCATCCTTGTCATTAACGATTTCCAGTAGCTTAGTAATTTCATCAACAATGACATTTCCATGTTCATAACTGTCCAACTGTTGCATAATGGAAAATACATTTTCTAGTTCTTAAAACGACAAATGTGTTTTATATAGCTTGCATTTCATTGAACACTTCAAAGGCAGAAACATGTGCTAGATTTATCCCAATTAACCTAAGGAATTAATGTCTTTATCCATAACAAATACTAAGATAAATATCAGCTGATACCATAAAAAAGTTGAGTGATTGATTTGCAAAAAAAATATCTAACAAAATTAACTTCCCGTGTTTATCACTCTGTCCCTTTCTCTTTTTTTTTTTTTATTTTTGCTCTCTCTCTATCCTCTCTTTCTCTACCCCGTGTCCTATCCCAGCCCCAACATTATCTCTATTCTCCCTTACGGTAGCACAATAGTCGCCGACAACCACTACCCGACAAGTTGTGTCATCGCCCACCATCCCAATAACACAGTAGTTGGACCGCTTGTGTTTACCTATCTTAATAAGAATGCTACAGACTCGACAGATTTTGGTGGAGTAAAGAATTTGAGAATGGTTTGATTCAAGGGAAACCGGCCTCCAATTAGAGATAAACTCTGGATAAACTTACTGATGCCTTTATTCAATCTTGACGTAGACATATATAGGACTTTGATAGATGTTTGGTTGCTACAAAATATCAACCACTAGGACTAATTTCTTAACTGACTAAATCCCACGATCTCTATGCGAATAAATTTGTGGGCATTGCTATCTAACTTGACAGTGCATGGACGTAGTAATATGACATTGCAAGGACGTGTAAAACATGCAAAACATGGACTGCACAAAAAAGACACGTAATAATTTCCCCCCTTCTAAAAAAGTCCCTTGTCCCCAAGGGCCTCATCTGGGTATCTGAGTTAAAATTCTTCATAATCTTCCCAAGTCGCATTTGCAGGAGAAAGACCACGCCAATGGACCAAGATCTCCTTACGATTCTTCACCTTTCTGTTGTCAAGGATGGCTTGATGAGCTGGCAGCAACTTGTCTTTCCCATGTTGCCAAGGTGGAAGGGTGGAAAGCACAACTTCATTGACTCCAAGCTTTTTCTTCAAAAAAGAAACATGAAAAATTGGATGAATCCGAGAGTCACTGGGCAAGTCCAGCTTGTATTCTGCTGCACTAATTCGTTGTAACACCTTGAAAGGTCCATAAAATTGAGGTGACAGCTTGAGATTCTTGTGCAAGGAGACTAAATTTTGTTTATATGGGTAGAGTTTTAAGTAGACCCAATCCCCTACTTCAAACTCCCTGTCCACATGGCGTTGATCATATATCCTTTTCACACGTGCTTGAGCTTCTTGCAAACTTTTTCGTATTTCCTTGAGCACTTGTTCTCGAGTTTTCAGCTCTTGATCCACGGCTTCAGTTCTTGCAGCTCCTGGAACATAAGAAAGAAAAGTTGGAGGTCCGTGTCCATAAACCACTTCAAATGTAGTCTTTTTTATGGAGCTCTGCTTGTTGGTATTGTAACAGAATTTTGTCCATGGAAGCCACTGCACCCTATCACTTGGCCTTGAGCTGTTGAAACATCTTAGGTACATTTCTACGGTATGATTAACCACTTTTGTTTGGCGTCGGTTTGAGGATGGTAGGATGAGCTAAAATTGAAATTCATCCTATTTAATTGGAATAGCTCCCTCCAAAATATACAGGTGAATATGGGATCTTGGTCGCAAACAATTGATTGTCGCATCCCATGTAACCTGAAAACTTGATCAAAGAACACTTGTGCTACACTTTTGGCAATATAAGGATGAGAAATTGGAATGAAGTGAGCATATTCTGATAAACTAACTACCACTACGAAGATAGTAGACTTCCCTTTGTACATAGGCAGTCCATCAATGAAATCCATGGAGATGTTGGCCCAAACCTGAGTTGGAATTGGTGGATGAAGCAATCCAACTGGTTGTACAGTTTCAGCCTTATGGCGTTGGCAAATATCACATTGCTTGATGAGGTCTTTGATAAAAAATAGATCGGATCCTTTATAGCGTCTTAAGGAAGCCTTCATGAGTACTAGAATGCATTTCTTGGACTATGGTGGTAGTGAGTGAAGATTCTGGTAATGGGTAGATTCTGTTTTTGAAAAACAGAATACCTTTCTTGAAATCCCAAGGACCCAAAAGCTCTCCATCTGTGCATAACTTGGTAAGTCGTTGATATTGAGGATGACTTTGAACTTCATCTTTAATAGACTCCAGTTAGCTCAGGAGAGGTTGAGTTATAGCATTTAATTCCATGGAATTTAATTCCCCATTCTCTTCACGACGTCATAAAGCATCAGCCACTTTATTTTCGCTTCCTCGCTTGTACTCCATGCTAAAATCATATCCCATCAACTTAATGAGGCACTTTTGTTGTGCTATGGTGGTAGTCCTTTGCTCCCATAAGTGCTTTAAACTCTGCTGGTCAGTCCTTACAATGAACTTGTGTCCTAACAAATAAGGACGCCACTTTTGGATTGATAGCACTAAAGCTAGCAGTTCCTTCTCGCATGTTGACAATGCCAAATTTTTTCCATGCAAAGCTTGACTGAAAAAAGCTATTAGTCGCTATCCTTGGGTTAGAACCCCTCCAATGCCATTGCCTGACGCATCACATTTAATAATAAAGGGCTTTGAGAAGTCTGGAAGTGCTAGGACCGGCAATTGCATCATTGCTTGCTTCAATTGTACGAAGGCTATTTCTGCCGCAGAATTACATGAGAAAGAATCCCTTTTTAATAAGGAAGTGAGAGGAGCTTCTATTATGCCATACCCTTTAATGAACTTTCGATAATACCCTATTAACCCGAGAAATCCTTGAAGGGATTTAACTGTAGTGGGTCTTGGCCAATCTGTCATGGCTGCTACTTTATCTTGATCTACTGCCACACCATGTTGAGAAATGATATGACCAAGATATGTAATTTGTGTTTGGCCAAATTGACATTTTCCCATCTTAACAAATCACTTGTTAGATTTTAAAATGGACAATACGATTTCAACATGCTCCAAATGATCTTTCCATGTTTTGCTATAAATGAGAATGTCATCAAAGAATACTAAAACAAACTTACGGAGTTGCTCTTTGAAGTTCTCATTCATGAGTGACTGGAAAGTTGATGGTGCATTTGTGAGACCAAATGGCATTACAAGAAACTCGTAATGTCCTTGATGAGTATGAAATACGGTTTTTGGAATGTCCTCCATTTGCATCTGAATTTGGTGATATCCAGACTGCAAGTCCAACTTGGAAAAATATTTGGCTCCATGCAATTCATCAAGTAGCTCATCTATGATAGGAATCGGGAACTTGTCCTTGATAGTGACTTGAGTTAAAGCCCGATAGTCCACACAAAGCCTCCAAGAACCATCATGCTTCTTGACTAAGAGGACTGGAGAAGAGTAAGGACTCTTGATAGGACGTACAGTATTTGAAGAAAGCATTTAAGCTACAATTCTTTTGATTTCTGCCTTTTGGAAGTACGGGTACCGATATGGACGAACACCTATGGGTTGGCTTTCCGAAATCAATGGGATCCGGTGATTATGTGATCGTGGTGGTGGCAGCTCCGTTGGTTCTTCAAACAATTCTTCATATGAGGATAGCAACAGTTGTAATTGATCGTTCCCCTCATCAACGATTTCAGATGATTGAGGAATTGCAAAGGCAAGAGAGTTTAATTGCAACAAAACTCCCTACTTTCTCTTTTTGAGCTCACGTGCAAATTCTTCCTCACTTATAATCCTGTTTACTAGCGTAGTAATTCCCCATAAGTGGACTATTTTTCCACCAAGTGAAAATTGCATCAACATCCTACTAAAATCCCAAAGAATGGGACCAAGTGTTCTAAGCCATTAAGCTCCCAACACAGCATCATATCCTTTTAAAGGTAGGAAGAAAAACTCCACATTGGTTGGCACACCCTGAAGCTTTAGTGGTACTTGGCATTTTCCTGGGCTTTTTAATTTTTCTCCATTAGCAATGACTACATCGAAATGACCTGCACCGTTAGCTTGTAATCCCAATTTAATGGCTAACCTTTCACTCAAGAAATTATGAGTACTACCTGAGCCTATCAAGGTATAAATGGCATACTTTCCCATTTAGCCCTTCACCTTTATGGTTTGTGGAGTTTGGGTCCACGTCATGGCATGTAAGGAAATCTCTGGAATTTCCTCATTTAATTGTGTAGTTTCTGCTTCTTTATTATCTTCATCAATGGCATCCTCTTCGGACCAGCATCCTTCAATGTAGAATAACTTCTTGCATTTGTGACCGGGGTTGAATTTTTCATCACAGTTGAAATATAAGCCTTTGTCACACCTTTCCTTAAGCTCATTGGTGTTATCCTTTTGATGGTAGGAATTAACGAACATGTGGGGCTTAAGAATGGAGATGGGGCCTTCTTTGTTTCTAAAAAATTTACTTTGCTCGAGGCTCGATATTTAGCCTCGTAGAGCCGTGCTAAATCGACTGCAGCTGAAAGAGTTATTGGTCGAGAAGCCAATACATCAACACGGATATTTTCCTTAAGCTCACTGACAAAGCAACCGACTTGCTGTGAAGGTGTCAACTTCCCACATCGACTTAACAACCTTTTAGATTGGCCTTGATACTTGCGAACTGACCCATGTCGCTTGAGCTTAGTCAAGTCACCAAAGAAATCATCAAATTGAGTGGGACCATAACGAGCATGCAATCCTTCTTTTAAAGCATCCCAAGTGGCATAAGCTTGCTACTCGTTTAAAAGTTGATACCATAACTGAGCATCAGCTTTCAAATGGTAAGCGGCAAGCGGCCGATCTTCTGTAGCTGTCTATTAGAACTCAAAAAATTGTTCTGCATGGCAAATTCAGCTAGTAGGATCCTCAGTACCATCAAACCATGGAAAATCCAACTTAGTGAGCTTGGGGATGACATTATTGGCTCCCTGTGTGTTAAGTTTCCTTAAGCGACTTGAGGAACCCTCCATATGTTCACGAACAGGAGTAGACATAAGCTGGTCGAGACAAACATTCATGGCAGCAAACATGTCCTACATCTCCTTGAACAATTTCTCTTGTGTGTTGCTCAAAGAGCCAACGTCAGCCTCAAGCCTACTGATTCGTTGGTCTTCCATGGCTAGCTCTGATACCACAATGTTAGGTAGTTGCTTTGAAGACCTCGTAACAAGTCTTGTGAAAGAAGTAGGATCACGTTTGGCGTTCAAATTCTTATGTTTACCTATCTTAATAAGAATGCTACAGACTCGACAGATTTTGGTGGAGTAAAGAATTTGAGAATGGTTTGATTTGAGGGAAACCGACCTCTAATTGGAAATAAACTCTGGATAAACTTACTGATGCCTTTATTCAATCTTGAGTTAGACATATATAAGACTCTGATGGATGTTTGGTTGCTACAAAATATCAACCACTAGGACTAATTGCTTAACTGAATAAATCCCACGATCTCTATGCGAATAACTTTGTGGGCATTGCTATCTAACTTGACAGTGCATGGACGTGGTAATATGACAATGCAAGGACGTGTAAAACATGCTAAACATGGACTGCACAAACAAGACACGTAACAAAGATAGTCAGGTAGGTTTTAAAAAAAGCAAAGGGGGGGGGGGGAGGGGAGGAGATAGTCGGGTAGGTTTTAACAAAAGAAAAACGACTTAACAATTGTCAGACATTTTGCGACGTCTTCTTTAGAAAATCGACACGGTTTCCATTTTGCGACGTTTTAGAAAACAACTGTCAGACCTTTTGCGACTTCTTCTTTAGAAAATCGACACGGTTTCCATTTTGCGACGTTTTAGAAAACAACTGTCAGACCTTTTGCGACGTTTTCTTTAGAAAATCGACACGGTTTCCATTTTGCGACGTTTTGTTTCTAAAACGTCGCTAAAGGTTTGACATGTAAAACGTCGCGGAAAATGGGATCTTTTCGTGACGTTTTTAAAAACGTCACGAAAACTCTACACAATTCGTGACAGTTTTTCAGAAAACGTCGCGAATTCTATTGAATTGTTGTAGTGAATATTTAAATATAAAGATTTAATTATATTTTTAAGGGAAATATATATTTAAATTCATAAATTGAACCTAATTTTATAATACTAATCAAATTTTTTAAAAAATAATAACAAAATTTCTAATTTCTAATTTCTAATTTTTTACAAAATTAATTTGTTATTAACGATAACATGTGATGATCGGTTGACCAGTAAGCTTTAGGTGACAAAAAAGTTACATATTAATAAATTTACAAGTATTGGACTGTTTGGCTTTGAAGATTTAACAAAATATTCAAACCGGTTCTCATAAATCTACAAACTCAGTGTTATTGCTCAAAGAAGTACATCAGTTTTATATTGGATGTCAGCCTCGAACATTTCATATAAGATAACGTTCACTACGCATAAATCTCCTTTTATTAGTAGTGGCAAAATTCTTAAGCGTGATTTATAGTATCTTAGCATTGTTCCCCAAACTCAGTAAACAACTTGATTAAAACAATCCTCCAACAATCCAAGGATTATAATTTTATAATTTCAAGATCATTGTATGAATAATAAATATGCACCTCTTTCTTAATTGCTCAATCAAATTCATCGAGTAAAATTGCACGCGATACCTTTGTTTGTAAGTAAGTAATGACTCTTCATCATATTACGTGTTCTTAAAATTTATAGAATCCACAATGAACTAAAATTATGTTATCATAATCAGATGTAATTTGAAATTTCTAAAAGTCTTAAATGTCTCTCCTCCTTTATCGGATAAGAGGGTAAGTTAAAACACTACAAGAAATAGGGCGTTTAGCGACGGAAATTACCGAAATAAAACATTTGAATTCCGTTGGTAATGTAAAATTGCGACGGAAATTACCGACGGCCAACGATGTCGTTAAAACGGCTGTCGGTAAATTTACTGACGGATATAAATATTCGGTCAGTAAATTTACCAACAGATTCCGTCGGTAAATATCGATCATTTTACCGATGCACATAAAATTCCTTCGGTAAATAAAATTCAAATTTTTATGGTTGGTAAAAAGAATACTGTGAGCAATATGCAAAAAAGTCACCATCAACGATGATGGAGACTAATTTCCGTCGGTAAGTTCTGTCGTTAAATCACGTTTAAAACACCCGAACACCCCCCCTCTGGTTCATCTTTTTCATCCCCTGCCCTAATTTCCGTCGGTAGTCCTAAATTTTATTATACTGCCTTTAATTCCCGCCTGTAAATTTTAAATTTCCCTCCGATTTTAGCAACGGAAATAAGTTTTCCATTACTAATTTGAGTGCAAGTACCGACGGAACCTTTTACCGTCCCTAAACTCCGTTGTTAATTTTTCCGGGACGGTTTCCCTCCAATTTTAGCGACAGAAATGATAACTGTTGTTAAACAAAAATTTTTCACGTCGATTTTAGCAACGGAAATAAGTTTTCTGTCGTTAATTTGCTACGCAATTACTGACCGGAACTTTTTCTGTCCCTAAAGTCCGTCGCTAATTTTGTCGGGACGGTTTCCCTCCAATTATAGCGACGAAAATGATAACCGTCGCTAAATGAATTTTTTCACGTCGATTTTAGCAACGAAAATTACCTTTTCCGTCGCTAATTTGTTACACTTTATTGTCCGTCGGTAATTTTCTGTCGCTAATTCTTACTTTTCTTATAGTGATAAAAAACATCGTCATCTATTTGATGCAAGTAAAAGGAAAATCAACAATTGAAATAGTACCAATCTATCTTATGCTAGAATGCTCTAGCTTATTACATTGGTCTTAAACAACATGCATATCCACTATTTCTCTCATTTGCTCCTACCTAAAAATTGATTAATGACATTGAAAGAACCTTAATGAACTCAATATTGGTGGGCTAACTAAAATTGACTAGGGTGCAACGGTTAACTGGATCATCGTGTGATCATATAAGGAGGAGGGAGGCTTAGATATTACATTATTAATGCTTCTAGATAAAAAAAAAATTATATGATGTTTACTAATCCCTAATCTATTTAAGAGAGGGGGGTGAATACTTACATCATTAAAATCCATGGAATCTATTCTATTAAGTTAAACCATCTCAATTTTGGTCCTTTAACTAAATATTCAAAATAAGGAACATAATGAACTATGGTAACAGGTTTAAGATTAGCAATAGGGAAAGGGCATAATTTTGGTTTGATCATTTGCATTATCTGAGTCCTATGCTTAAGATCCCTAGCTTGGAACTGTTGAAGTTACGTACTTATCCCTTCAAATGCTAACATAAACATATCCATAAGTGGAGAGCAGTGGAGCAATAAATATAAAGGACTAGTATGTTTAATGAGCACTGCACATCCATATAATCATTTTATATCTTTGGAAGATTAATTAACTTAAGTGGCTACACCATACTTCTAGAATATTCATAAACAAACCTTATAATGAATCTTATTAAACCTCCTTTCTCTTAAGTATCAAAGTGAAAGGTTGTTGGTTTGCCATTAGATCACTTAATGCCTCCTTCATTTTATGGTTAGATAGTAGAAATAATCTGTCAATAATGGATATACTTAAAGGTATAACCTTTAGTGTAAATTGTGTCCTTTTTCATCAATTAGTGTAAAATATTGACTATCTTTACTAGGCATGTGCTTACTCCTTATCCATTTTAAAATTCCTCTTTTAAAACTTTATAGGCTTATCTATATAATAACCCCCTGGTCATAATTTATTTCATAGGTTAGATTCATATATGAAGGTGATCTAACTATCTTTAAGCTAGCTATCAACTATGGAGTCTATGTATTATGGATACAAACGAATTCTAGTATTAAGTTTGACTTGGTCCTACTTATAAAATATGAAAGAGAAACAAAGCAAGAATCAATCATTAACTATTTTTAAATATGCTTCTATTTAATTTATAGAAGTAACCTTACTATGATTTAGGAAAAGCTCTTACTTTCGAACTAGACATTTGTCCATTTTTCATGAACTCTTTCACTGTATCTTCTCAGAATTCACTAAGACACCAATTGCATAATGATCGTGATTGTCAAATTTTTCAAGAAACTCAATCTCTGAATAGTCCTATTAACAAATAATTTTTTTTCCCTTTCTTTCCAGAGAGCATAAATCACATTTCCAAAGGAGATTTTATAAACGAACATATTCCATCTTATAAAACTTTTGATATATCTAATTGAACCAACCTTGCCATTTTGTAACGAGTATATATAGGTTGAAAAATTATTGAATTCTTCGCTAAATGTAAGATAAGAAATTACATTAAAAGAAGAGGTGTTAAATAGATTCAAGCACTTGATCTTAGAAAATATAAAATTTTGAAAATTTTTTCCCTTTATCCTATCTTTTGTACTTAGACTCTTTTTAGTGGTAAGCCATTGGATGAAAGACACTTTATGGTATATTTTCTTAAACCACGCAAACTTATACCATTTCACCCTAAGAATATAATTTCTTAACAACTATTTACATAATTTATTAGTGAATAATCCTAAGTAATGTTTCCATCCTTAAATTGAATCCTTTATGTTAATATTAAGATTATAGTCAAGGATATGGCTCATAAGAGATTTCCTTTACATTATATTACTGAACCTTTGATTAAGATTATAGTCAAGGATATGGCTCATAAGAGATTTCCTTTACATTATATTACTGAACCTTTGATTAAGATTATAGTCAAGGATATGGCTCATAAGAGATTTCCTTTACATTATATTACTGAACCTTTGATTATTACAAAGGAAATCATTCACTAATGCTTGATCTGGATTGGAATTCCTAATATGAGAGAGCTCTTAAACCTTACGTAGAGGAGCAAGGTTGGTCCAATTGTAATGCAAAACTAAATAGAAGCACCATTACCAAGCTTATTCCCAAATTCCAACCAAAACGTATCCTTTAACTTGAAAATATGTAACATTATCTATATATAGTTAGATTTAGGATGTGAATTCTAATGGTTTTCCCTCCTCATGTGGTAATTTTACCTAATGGGTCTGCTTATCAGTGGAAAGCTTTTATATTTTTTTATCATTAGAATATTATTAGTACCTAAACCCCCTTCCCTTTCTAGGCATACATCACTTTATTTATCATTAGCTATTAATTTTTTAAAAATAAATCCAGGCCAAAAGAATCTCCTTATAATCTACTCCAAAATTTTGACTATACTAATTACAAACATCACATTAAAATTCCAGTAAACATAAAGTATATTTATTATAGGGTTGATAAGAATAGTTTCTCTAGTAGAATGCATGCTTTTGTTTCACTAGTTGGAAATTCTCTTATGAACAATTAATGGATGAAAATAAATATAAGTATATCTTTTGGAAGAAGTAGGAATTTTTAATTAAGTAAAAGAAGGTTTAATAATCTTA
This sequence comes from Erythroxylum pelleterianum, assembly GCA_027563865.1. Lineage (NCBI taxonomy): Eukaryota > Viridiplantae > Streptophyta > Magnoliopsida > Malpighiales > Erythroxylaceae > Erythroxylum > Erythroxylum pelleterianum. Next base: position 883 of record JAOQMR010068328.1, on the reverse strand, counting down.
GATCCGACAAATTGGAAAGGCAATGGGAAAGATGTTAGGCACTAGAAAAAATAAATAATTGGCTCTTTTCTTTTGTAATTAAAATACTTGAAAGCCCTTTAAAAGAGTGAATAATAGACATGAAGCTTACTTCAACTTTTAAAAAGAGAATCATATCGCCTATAAATGATAAGCTACACAGTCTCAACTTTCTGAATTATGAATGAAAATTAAAGCTCCTCTTCTAGTTGATTAAATAGAAAAAATGCAGACCTCCATATATTAAGTGAATAAGAATAGGGATAAGTGATCCCCTTATCTCAAGGCTTATTATTTACTAATATGCTAAAGAAGGTAGTAGTCATAAATTATTCAGTCTAGCCTATAAACTTTATTGGGAAACTAAATTTCCTTAAAATATTCAAAATGAAGCTCCAATCAACCAAGTTGAACTTCTTATAGAAGTTAATATTGACTATACAATTCTTGCTAGAGTGTCTTTTATTGTAGTTCTTAACTAATTCTTATACAAGTAATATATTATCACTAATTTGTCTTACTTTAACGAAAGCACATTACATTGAATCAATGTAATTAATCAAAACAATGTTAAGTCTAGATGCTAATAGCTTGAATATGATCTTATAAATGGTATTATAGTAAGAAATAGGTCTATAATCCTTCATAAAACATGGATCAAGAACCCTAGGAATGAGACTAATAAATTTCTAATTAATTTCCTTCAGTATCTTGCATTCATTGAAAATTTGGAAAACAACTTCTTTAACCATAAGTTTTGTTGGACCCCGAAATTTCTGTAAGTCTATACTATTAAACGAGAAATTATTGACGATTATTTGGCAATTATTTATGTATAAAGCAAAGGAAAATCCTTGAAATTGAA
>JAOQMR010068299.1:0-19412 GCA_027563865.1 Erythroxylum pelleterianum | reverse complement strand
TGCAAATAGGGATAAGAAATGTGGTCAATATCACGAAGAATAAAGAGATACCGTCTATACCCAAATAAAGATGGATGTTTTCATAAGGAAGCCATCGAAGGCTTTCCACAAATTGAGATTTGGCCGTAGAAGGATCGAATTGTATCCGAAGAACAGGGGGATACAAAAAAGTAATAAGAGAGGCGCACAGACCAATCAATCGTATCGGTCGTATTCTTGAATTTGGAATGAAAAGAGGAGTAATGCTTCCTAGCACGGGACACAGAAGAAGACCACTTAGATCGGAATAGCATTCACAGAAATGTTCTAACATAGAGTATAATCGAACATTGAAGAGATTAGTTGACAACAGTCAAAAGAAGGGCGCCTAATTCCAATCCAATAGGGGTCTATCAGTGCAAGTCAGCTGAACACCGTGATTGATGAGTGGGTAGGTAGGTCCCAGATCAAGGGCGGTCTACCCGCTTTCCTTTCGAGCAGCTGCCCCTCAACCGCTTCAGAGGACTTACTGTCAGTCCTCTTTGAGTACGGTTTATGCGGCAGAGTGCTCAGCAGATTAGGACAGGAATAGCTTTTCCTTTAACGGTAGCGGATTGTACTCCGCCCCTCTTCAGTTCGAAAAATAGGGAATAGAGTCGATCCAAGGATTCCTCTCCCGTGGCGGTACGGGAATTCTCGAGAGCTCGAGCTCCCCGTCCCATCCAATCCCCCGCTGGGTCAAGACCCGCCATGAGTTTGATAATCTCAACCTTGGCCTCGAAAAGGTCCTCGGCTTCGATTTGGGCCCTCTCTATGACCGCCGAAGGGGGAAAGGAGTGTTTCGCCAAAAGGCGACGCTGGATGGAGAGAACGGAATCCCCCCCTATTACCTCATCCGCTTGATACGGATAGGGGACTGCTCCTAGGGTAGACGGACCAGCTTCCTCCCCCCCGCCTGGATTACTAGGGGGCACAGGTCCATCTTCCGGCTGAGAAGGCTGCGAATTTCTTTCTTCCCCCGGTTCGGGGGGAAGTTGAATAAATGACGAAAGCCCTTCAAAAACGGAAGAGGAAGCCCCCCCGGCCCCAAAGGAATTCATCATACACATACATGTAGAGGCAATGGCCCCTACGGCAATCAACTGAAGGAGCTCCTCTCTTACTAGACCGACTACGATCATAGTCATCATATATAAAATGATCTGAACGACTAATCTCACTGGAAAAGGCATCTTTCCCACTTTCCAGTGATACATAAAGATCAAAGCTAACAGAACGATAATAATAAGAAAAAGATCAAATGGACTCAAAAAGTCCATCTTGTCTAACTCTTGTAGCAGCCACATAGATAAGAATGTATGAATCGAACCTAACAAAAAAAGAAGTAGTTTGTTCATAGGGAACACCATTTCTTCGCTTTGATTCCGCCCTTCAAAAAATGAAGGCTAGCTCCTACTCCTCCTCCTTCGACGACTCAAATCCCTCGTTGGTCCTTCTTTCTTTCACTTTGATGTTATGAGTTGATCTCCAACATCACTTACGCAATTTCTAAATCAGCCTATTCGCCGAAGCGGAGAATCGTCTTCTTGTTCTCTTACCTATTCTTTCAGCTTCTATTTTTAGAATTCAGGGTACTCCTTTATTCTTATCTTAGCCTAGGTCTCAGTCAAGTGGTATTAGGTCCGCAGTCCTTCAAGCTCTCAGTCCGGCTTTCACTCCCTCTACTGAGAGAACTAAGCAAGCAGGAAGCAATGGACTTGGAGACTTGGCTCTAGCTGTAACTAATGGCCTGCGCGGTTGAACTCCTTTCTTATATTATATGCACATGGCTTTCACTCCACTGATAGCCTTTCTTATATCAATATGGGTTCAACTGCCCTTAGAAGACATAGCTGATTCATTCCTTCGCCTACCTGGGATCAATTCATTCTTCATTCCACTCGTAAGAAGAAGGAGAACTATTCTCTTTATCACATAGGCCATTGATTCCCTGACTTAGCTGATTACCTCTCTCCTTAGCTCTGATCTTTTCACATAGGCCTAGGAGATGGACTAGCTGATGTAACTAGCCGGATTAGACTCTCATTGCCTACCTAGGCTCACTTGATTGAAGATGAAAGTGGTCAGAATCAGGCCCTCACTCGTCTATTTAGAACATGGTCCCCTTTCCCTCGCAGAAGAGGAGAATAGAAGAGACCGGAAAGAAAATATACTCTAGGAAAGCGAAAGACTAGACTGAGCTTTGCTTTCGCTATTCTTTAAACTTTGGCATAGAAGCCGGAACTCGGAACTAGCCCTATTTGAGTAAGGGGGGAACTACTTCCCTTTAGGTTTGTTTTCAGTCCATAGCTCTTTCATTTAGAACATAGGCCCAGAGGCCTAGCAGAATGCGAGAAATACAATTAGAGGAAATAGCTTATAACATTCGTTCGCCGACCTCGGCTCCATTCAACAAAGAAGAGTAACAGAAGGAGCTCTTTGCTATACAAATAGGCCCAGCTGAACTGACTTAACTGAAGAAGACAGAGAAGCAGGAGTTGATCTTTACACATCGGTAGTGTCGCTACCACTGCAGGAAGAAAGAAAGCGGATATCTCGCGGGTAACATAGCGTTTCGCTTCCCTCTTAGCATCGGTCACTCCCTGAAGCAGTAACGGGTAACTAGCCCTCCGGTCAGTCCTTGGTTTCTTTCTTCCGGGTCACTGCCAAATTGGCAACTTGCGTTTCTTCTTTGATCTCAAGCAGACTGAACTCCCCGCATCACTAGCCTAGCAGCAGGGTGGTCGTAGATCAGCTCTTTACGATCCAAGAGAATCTTTCTGTTCCCAATAAGATGGCTCGGTAACAGATCGCTTATCAACCAGACATTTAGAGCTACTGGGGACTACATGAACTCCAGCTTAAGACTAAAAGCTAGTAGTGAGACCTCTATTCTGCCTCCCTATCCTATCTAGTCAGATCTGAAATGCGATTAGTTACCAGGCACTCTTACTAAATAGAGATAGGGAACGGAGAGGTGTCTGTCAGCTCCCGATGCTAGATCACTCAACGATGAGTCATCGATCCGAAAGAAAGAAAGAAAATAGATGAAGTTTTTGTTTGGCATTAGCAGCGGAAACATCGCATTGGGCTGTTAGTCCTTATGCCCCTTAACATTACAGTAAGGAAATGAAGCTACATACTATTGGAAAGAGATGGCTAGATCTAATTTGTTTTAATGCATTCTAGTGATCTTCGACCACCCTAAAGACAGCAGGAAGATGTAACAGGTGGAGAGATTGATAGTACGAAAGAGGATAGTCCTAACCTCCTAATACATCCTATTTCCCGATGTCGGTAAAGCGGTTGTAAGATGCACTTCTTGCTGGGATTCTTGATTCAAAGATAGTTCAAGAAAAGAAGCTCGAGCTCGAGATAGGAAAGCATCAAACAAAGGAAGAAAAGAGTTGGCTTTTTTGGCCCAACAAAAGCCTTAGGACAAAAAGAAGGGGAAAGAGAGATCGGGAGAATCAGAGTGGGCCGGTCTCGTACTTGAAGAGGTTATACGACAAGAGGGGGTTATACAATAAGGAAGAGAAAATGATTGACCAAGGCCCCCCTTACGACGATGGAATTTGTCCACGGGCAAGACTAGAACGAAAGTCAAAACTTTTGATTTGAACCCCCCTTCAATTGAAAGCTTCAGCGGGGCTTAGGCTTACTAATAGGATATAAAGTCAAGTGACTCTCGTTGTAGTATAGACTTTGGGAGTGGATTCTCCTGCATTTCACTCGGAGTAAAGCCCAACTCTTCCAAGGTTGGAGGATAAAGTCCGTACAAAAGCATTCGATAGCAGATATATGAATAAAAAGAAATTAGGATAATTAAAAAAAACATTATATAGGTCCTTCTTTTAGCCAAGCCAATTCCCCTGTTTCCATCTTTCCTTTGACCAACGGAACCAACCCTACAAAATAGGTTCTAGAAATGCTAACGGAAACCTAGCTTCCCTCCCTTTGAAGTGCATTTATCAGATCAGCTCCCCGAGTCACTAGAAAGAGGGTGAAAGGCCCACTACTTCTTCATTCATGGCCTATTTTTTTGTTTGATTGATCTCCCTTTCGTATTCATTCGACCTGAGGCAAAAGAGAAGTCATACAAAGAAAGGTTCTTTCATGCAATGCATAACGGGCGGGCCTCCTATGGATTCCCCCAACTCAATGAATGAAGAGAGGAGTATGAGGAAGCCGGCTTTCTATATGAAGATTCAAACAAAAAGGAAAAAGGAACCATATCTTACTGAATCATCTGACTGAATGAGGAAGAGCTCTTTATGTGGTCTCACTTTACCACCATCTGAAATGCGCGAAACTTCGATTGGTGGAAGCCAGTCCATGAAGATTCTCCCTTTTCTTACGTGCAATTCCCCTCTTTCGGTAAGCATCCAGTATCTCAGCAAATGAACATTTCTCTAAGCTTATCCTGTGACTTATACGTCGTTTGAAAGCTGCTTCAAGGATCCAACGAATAGCTAAGGTTTGTTGACGATCCCTGGCTACAATCCCAGGGACATCATAAATAGTACCTGCTATTCCTACTTTTTCCACTTCGCATATGGGCTTTATATTCTCTAGGGCGTCAACCATAAGTTTGGTTACATCGCGTTCAGTTCGAGCTGGGCGATGAAAAGTTTGATAAACAATAGCACGAACTCTTGTTCTTTTACCTTCTTTCATGCGAAAGTTGACCAACTTCTTGATCAATTGTTTTTGCTCACCATCCAAGCCCCCCATATAGCTGAGAATCTCCGAGCAATTGGAAGCCGCTTTCGATGACGAGGCCAAAAAAAAGAAATGACGCAATCCTTACTGTCCATCTTTATCAGCCAACTCCCCTGTTTCCATCTTTAAGAGTGGACCATCCCTCATTTTCACTAATCTGGGAAGTGATCCTTAATGAGGGATTCCAGGCAAGCTGGGTCTTTGACGGCTTCGTTCCAGCTTCGGAGGGTGTCTGTATCCATATCCGAAGAGATCTCCAAATCCCCCATCAAGTTCTTTGCCCCCTGGGCGTAGACCTGGTCTTGTTCGGGAAAGCGGGACAGTCCCCTATTCCATGGTTTCCGTTCACAATGTTGCCGAACAAGCTCTTTTATTTGAGCGTGTATTGACCGGAGAAGTTCCTCCCTTTGGTGAACTTCCGCCGGTGCTGGAGCTGGCTCAAGAGGTGCCGCCGCCCCCTCCGCGGGATTAGCAGGAGCGTTAGCATGGACTTCTCCCGAAACATTAAAGAAGGCGTGAATCATTTCTAGCAAATCAAAATCCATGATGAAAGACTATCTTTATCAGCCAACTCCCCTGTTTCTTTCGCGATTTCCTGGATTCCTCGTCGATTCTTCCCCTCCTTCCCTTTCTCTCTCTTGGACATCTCACTTGGAATGCAAAGCATGATTTTCGATCTTGTACTAATAAATTCGGTAGACTGAACACCACTCGATGAAAAAAAATCAAACTACAAGCAACGGAGAAAACGACAACAACCTCCGTGAGCAGACGCTTTCTCTTAGTTAGACTTCTATAACTATATAAAGAAATATAGAAAGAAAGTATGCTTTTACGTCTTGCCTTTGCTACTTGAGAGAATGCCTTGGACCGAGAACGAATTCATATTCGCTTTCTCTCTTTCTATATGAGATTTTCTATGATATTGAGACTTAGAATCTCTTTCTTTCATAGCTACTAATAGGTCGGTTAGGCTAAGCTGGTCAGTCCAGTCAGAGTAGGTGTTGCTGATTCATAGCCGGTGAGTTCCTTTCGACATTGCGATTGAATTTCTATCTCGATTGTACGAGATTTCTATTTCTAGAATGTCTCTTCCTGGTCGGTCGGTAGGAGATTGAGACTTTGAGATATAGAATCTCTGTCTCTTCCGGGTAGGCAGGTTACGACATTGAGACTTTTAGAATATCTTCTCCGGGTCGGCAGGCAGGTTACGACATTGAGATTTAGAATCTCTTTCTTTCCTGGGGTGAGCCTCGCATAACCCAGAGTCGGTGACTCACTTCTCTTTCTAAAGTATGTCTTCTTCAGTTCGGTACACGGGAGGGTTGCCTTTATCAAGTGCTACTAACTTCTTTCCTCTTGGTGAGCGTAATTAACAAGCTACGTCAATCTCTTTCCTAGGTTTCGAGTAGATAACGATGAAGGGGAATACCTTCCCCGCACTCTGACTAAAGTATGTCTTTCGTTCCGGGTCGGCTGCTAAGGGACACTGCGATTTTGAGATAATGTCTGTCTCTTCCTAGCTAGTGAGTTCCTCACACTTCGAGATAATCTCTCTCCTCCCTTCCGGTTGCTAACAGTCAGTATCGGATCGGACGTCCTTGCGAGATTGAAAATCTTTCTCTGTCTCTCTTTCTTTCTTCGATACCTTCTCTTCCGGGTCGGTAACTTCTAATAACCTCTACTAACTGAAACTCCACTTTTGTAGCTAACAACAAGCAAGCGAGTTCCTTTCGGCCTTGAGAACACAATGATTTCGGACTTCCTCTTTTCCGAGCCTTATGTAACTTGTAACTACGGCACTGAAAAAAGTTCTTGATTTCGGGTCACGGGGTGAGTAAGGAAGACTGAAGAGACTTACTCAACACTTTCTTAGTATGAAGAAGAAGGGGAAAATGACAAGACATGGGAAAGAGAAAGATGCTACATGAAGAAGATAAGCCAGATGACGGAACGGGAAGACCTAGGATGGTAGAAGATCATAAGAGTCAGGGTGGTCAGATAAAATCTGTCTAGTCGAATAACAGAGACTTTTCTTCGCTCTTATTAAGGTGTTCCCAATTCCAATGCCCTACTCTAAATGGCCTTTTGAGACCTATTGTTGTCCAAGAAGCCCGTCAGTCTCTTGCTTGCCTGCTAATAACAACATAGAAGGTAAAGCCGGCTCATCATCTAGCTTTCTCTGCGCATCCTTCTTTCTTCAATAAAGCTTGCTATCCGCATCCTTATCCTTTCTTTCCGAAACGGAGGTTATATATATGTAGGTGGGGGTCAAGCCTTTTCCAGAGAATCCCTTTTCCCTTTTCTCCGTTTAAAGCTTTGTTCCTGACCTCCTCCTCCAGCTTACATTCGATTCTTGTTCTGATCTCACGGCGAAGACGGCTCGCCTAAGACAGCACGAGAAGAATGATTGACTTACCTACCAAGTAGACAGCACGACACAACCATACACTACTTTACTATACTACTAAACGAAACTTTTTTACTATACCCTATACTATTATAGTATAGGCAATGGAACTAGCGAGGGATTTCTTATGAGACTGACTCGCGACCCCTAGGCGCTCGCAACTCTTGTTACTGATTACGTACTCGCTGCTCTTATCGCTCTATCTTGTGGTACAGCTCTACCATTAGATGCTAGATGAGACTGAAGAGATGGGAAAGGTGCTACTCTTGATTGAGATGGGGTTAGTTAAGATGCTACTCCTTGCTTAGTTAGCTCGTTCTTCAGATGTACTTGTAGCTCTATCTGTTGAGTTAGCTCTTTAGTTCTGTATTGAGTGAGTTGCCTATGTCAGAGAGAAGAGAACAGCTACTGCTACTACCTACCGCGTTTGAGAGGAGGTAGCTACTTTCAAGAAGCAAGAACTCACAAGGTAACTCAAAACTAGAATACAACTTGATAATCGACACCAAAGCGATCCTATCAAAGACACCCCTTGCCTTAGTGAGCTACTATTTCTGCTGTTCTGGGATTGGCTGCCTGTCTATCATGCAAACAGGGAAACTCTCAAAAAAAGATCATTGTGAGGCCTTTTGAAGAAGCTTATAGCGCTCTATCTTGTGGTCCGCTCTCTTCTTTGATTTCGTTGGGTACTTCAACATGAAGGCCTGCTCTTCGTAATCCCACGCCTTCTCCCTTTCTTCTTCCTTATAGTGTGCAAACACGAGCAAGCTGCTAAGTGATAAAAGAAAGAAGAACTCATCTGCCCTTCTGGTATAGATCCGGAATTCCTACTTCAAGAGTAAGAGAGGCTCGTTTAACGAGCTGGAGCCTATCTTACTAATAATATAATAAAATAATGAAGGGCCATCGAAAGAGTAGGCGGTTGAAAGACCGGTACGCTCTAAAAAAAGTCAAGGATAAGCTTGCATTCTAGAAGCGGTAGCTTCCGAAGGATATAGATAGAGTGGAAGCCTTCAGCCTTTTTTTTAACTATAGGTATCGGCCGAAACGTACACGAGTAAGAGGAGATACGGCCTCTTTTAGGCGAGATAGGTTATTTAGGATCCCTACTCTTTCTTTTCATTTTCCCTTGTCGAAGTAGAAAGATTGTTCTTACTGAAGTACAAACAGCTCGCCTCTGCTCTCTCGCGACTATGGCAGGGCGGTACGCTAGATAAAGCTGCCCGCTAGGTGTTTATGGAATTATTATGAAAGCTGTCGTCCGGGGTGTAACATTCCGTTAGGAAGTGTTACTTTCTTGCAAGAAGCGTGTAGACTCGTGCGAAGAGAAGTAGTTTACTTGCCGTAGCTCAAGTTTACCTTAGTAGCAGCTCAGGTCTTTCGTCAGGGCTTCATGGAACCGACGAGGAGCTTTGTGTTGAGATTCGCGAACTCCACTACTTTGTTTGAGAAGGATACCAAAAAGATAGAAAAAGGCAATGTAACAGGGGGGCGAGCGTACCCCCCGTTCAGGAACAGGATGAGGCAGAAGCACTTGCTCTGCTCTGAGAAAGAGAGAAGTGTTCTAAAGAAAGCTCTTTCAAGCTCATGTAATAGCAGCAAAGGGCAGCCCTTATATTAGTATTAGTATTAGTATTAGTATTAGTATTAGTATTAGTATTAGTATTAGAGAAAAGTTTGAGAAAGGGGCACTCTTGGCAGCAAGAAAAGGCCCGGGCGATCGCAGCAACGGACGCGGTTCACACCGCTGGCAAACGAGGAAAACAGAAAGGTCCAGAAGAAATGAAAGCAAAAGAGAGGGTTAAACTTGAAAGAGAGATGAAGGAAGGCCCCTACTCATGTATCTCACGGTCCTGGAAACATCAATGGGATGTATACTAGGGCAGCACGACGAGACAGGAAAGAAGGAGCAGGCCATCTATTACCTCAGCAAGAAGTTCACCGACTATGAGTCCCGATACTCCGTTCTGGAAAGGACATGTTGCGCCTTAGTCTGGACCGCAAATCGTCTTCGACATTACATGCTCAATTATACGATCATGCTAGTTGCCAGAATGGACCCACTCAAGTACATATTTGAAAAGCCCTCTTTGACAGGGCACGGTGGCAGATGCTGTTGACAGAATATAAGATTCTATATGTAACGCAGAAGACGATAAAAGGCCAAGCCATTGCCGACCAGCTGGCATCCGCCACCGGATGGTGAACGCATGCAGACTTTGTTCCCAGACGAGTCCATTTTGTGCGTGTAAGAAGTTGAAGAACATCCTGACTGGCGATTCTATTTTGATGGCACAGCAAACGTATCAGGAAACTGAGTAGGAGCTGTCCTGATCTCGTAAAGAAAGTCAGGCTCATGAATGACCAATCCCTGGAGGAAGACTATGATTCTGCTTCTGTCTGGTCGTACTAGGCCATTAAGGTTTCACTACTTATTATGTGAATCTTTGTATCCCCAAGGAAATCCCATGCATTGAGATAGCAGGTTGGATCATCATAAAACACAGGAATGGGTGCTCAATCAATGGAATGTTTGCTTTTAGATCTCTTCCAGTGCTTATCAAATAAAAATCTCATTAGGAGGTCGAAACAGGGGATCAACCTGTGGACATGTTGCGCTGAACCTCTCTTCCTACCACTAGGAGTGAAATACATTGCGTGGCTGCCCGATCATGACGTAGTCCGAGATAGAAGATTGAGAAAAGCAGGGCAAGTGGGAGGCTCCGCACTTTCCCTATCATACGATTCTGCCAGACTATTCTATTTCATTCATTCTCCATTCAAAACCGTCTACTCCGGGAACCCATAATCTGACGATTCTTTCATATTCTTTTTTTCGTGAATTCGACATCAGTGATCTACGACCATCCTTTCTTCTTTCCATTCCAAAAAGTAATAGTTGGTATGCGGTCCGCCCTTAGAAATACCCGGGGAATCCCCCTTTTGTGATTGTTCCAAAGCGTGCTTCCGTTTCTTGTTCTTTGAGCTCAACTGGTCATGCTTCTTTCTCAGTTGCGCGATTCCTAACTGTTAGATCCGGATGTAGGTGAGTCTGATTGTTCTGACTTCTACTGTTGTAAGTTGCCTTAAGGCGCCTTCCAGTTCCAGCCCAATAGGGGAACTTTCCGGTGAGGAGGATCCCATTTAGAAGAAGGAAGAAAAACCTACGTATCCTTTCGCCTGGAGCTAGGGTCAAAGATCAGTCCAAGCTAGGATCCGCTCTCGGAAGTCAAACTTCTCCTCTGCAGCTAGGTCAGTTCGGGCTACGACCCTTCGAGCAGGGCAGTTCATGAGCTGCTATCTCCGACTGAGGTTAGGTCTTCTTTTGCTCTGCTGCTGTTATTCTTCCTTCAACCTGTACACAAGCCAAGGCTTCTCGAAGTCAAGTACAGCAAAGGTAGGGGAAGAAAGGAAAGGGTCATCTCAGGATAGACTCAATATCTAATCGATTATTTTGCCACTCACTTCCCTTTCTCCAAATCTTTCGTTTCAAGCATCAAACGGAAAATATAAAAAATAGTCATAAGAGAGTAGACATATAAACAAGTAAACCCGGCCCAGGAAGAATGTACCGACACATCATACATATGAGACTGAAAGCTTCGTCTACCCTGTCTCTTGTGAAAAATTCTGTATTGATCGACCTGTGTGACACTAGCCAATCAATTCATTCAATCGACGAACTGGTCGGGATGATAACCAGAGACTTTTCCTGTTCTTGGAGCTCAATCACTAAGGCAGGCTGCTTTCCGAGTCTCCCCATTTCTGTATTTAAAAAAATGGGGATCCCCCCTATCCCCTGCTAGCTGGATAAGGTGGGTTTGGATGGTCATGCCTTTCGGTCTCTGCAATGCTCCTGCCACCTTTATTAGTATTAGACGACTTCTTAATTCTATTTTCAGGTCGGTAAGATTGTGGTTATTTATTTAGATGACATCCTTATCTTCAGTACCACTTGGGAGGATCATTTGCAGCACGTGCGCACAGTTCTTGAGTTGTTGCGTCTTCATAAGCTTCAGGTAAAACGCAGTCAATCTTCTTTTTGGGCAAACCTCTATTCCGTATTTGGGCTTTGTGATCTCTGTTGATGGTGTTAGTCCGGAGCCTTCCAAAGCAAAGCAAAGCAAAGCAAAGCAAAGCAAAGCAAAGCAAAGCAAAGCAAAGCAAAGCAAAGTGTGTGCCATTGCAGATTGGCCAGCGCCTTAATCAGCCCTTGCTCTCAAAAGCTTCATGGGGGCATTCATTTTGATCGCCGCTTCATTGCTCACTTCTCTTAGCTTGCTCGGCCTTTGCCTCGGTAATAAGAAAGACACCTTTTGTTTGGACCCCTTTGGCTCAGCAGCAGTTTCAAACTCTTAAGCAGGAACTTTGTTCTGCACCTGTACTTCGATTGCCCGACCTCAGGTGCCCTTTTAAATTGAGACCGACCGATGCCTCTCAGTATGCAATTGGTGCAGTGCTTAAACAGGGAGGTCATCCCATTGCTTATCATTTGGAAACTCTCTCAGACGCTAAACTCAACTACAGCACCTATGATAAGGAATTAGATAGTATAGTCCAAGCCTTAAAACAGTGTTTGGTTGCCTTCCTCTAAGGTAAGGAGAGAATTTCAGCTGCATTCCCGCGTTTTTGCGAGAAGTTTAGGTGCTACAAGTAAGTAAAGAGAAGTATATATAGATTCCTTTTGTAGGATATATTCTCTCTTTACTTTGGCATGGGTTATGTGAGTGAGCATAGGGTTAGCTTAGGGATGAAAACCAGCCCAGCAGACTAACGTAAAGGGAGTTAAGAACCAGGTTCAGGAGCTCATACTATGGATCCCGGCCTTAGGAGATTCTCGTACAGGGAGGTATGAACCAGCCCGCAACTCTTTATCCCTGCTTAGGTGGTTGAAACCGTATCTTTGGCTAATGGTAATCGGCTACATTATATATGCGAGCACACGTTTAGGAGCTCCTCGTATTTGGCTAAAACCAAGCTGGGCAGCTATGTATTCCCCCCCATGAGTAGGCAAGGTCCGTAACAACCCGATGCTCCTGGTCAAATAGTTGCCCCAGGCATAGGACCCAGCTAAGCCAAGCACCAACTAGAGAATATGGGTTACATAGGGAGCCGGCCAAGGTCAGTAAAGCCAGACTCAGACTCTGCATCCGTTCAGTGGAGTAAGCCAGCCAGGTTTGCTAAGCGAGCCCAAGCCCCTAAGAGCAAGCAAGTCAAGAAGCAAGGGCTTTCGCGCAGTAGTTTGATTGCTGGAATCCTTTGCGTATCTTCCTTCAAGAGAGACAGGTTAGGCTGCTAACACTTTAGGACTAGTGGCCTGTTGGCCATATGCCATGGGTCACGGTCCAGAATCAGCTCTAATGCTTCTATTTGTCCAAACTTGAAGAAAAAGAAGCCATTTTCCGACGAAAGCACCTCTTCAAGGCCAACTGCATCCCACAGTTTATGAGCTATTGCACTAACTAACGGGTAGTGTAGCCTCGGGCCTATGAAGTAGCCCACTAGCGTTTTCTCCCACTCCTTACAACCAGCCACTGTAATACCCTTCGGTGGTACAACTCGTACCCTGCCCCCTCTTCCGAAGGGCGAATGTAATTCAGGGGAATTGGAGTATCAAGGGATTTACCTGGCAAGAATGATGGCTTAGCATGCCCTCGCAAAGCACTGACGTAGCTGGAACGCCCTTGAGGTGGTAATCCATCTTCCTTCCTCGCAGATTGAAAGCTCTGTTTCTGAGTTTTAGTTGGGAGAGGCTGTTGTTTTGGGATATTGGGTCCCTGGCCCAGCTCCAAACTATCCCCCAGGCTTGTGTTTCTATTCTCTGGAAGTGAGGGGTTCGGCCCAGCTAGATCCCGGCCCTTTCCCCCGAGCTACAAGTCATTTCATTTAAACTTCATTTTCTCGTTCTAACCTTGGCAGGTTGCGGATAACAGAGACGGAGGCTTGGATTGGGTAGATCAGATCTATAGTGGAGTTAAGAGTACCCGAACAAGGTGGGGTTGCTTGGACAAAGAGATTCCAGTAAGCTTCTTATTTTAGACTTAAGCGGAGTAGTTGCCTACGAACGAATACTCAAAGAATAGCAATTCTAATCGACCAGTACAATTTATTATTTACGTGCATATGGGCCGATATATTTGTTGTACTCCCTTTCCCCAGGCTCTTTCCACAGTAGGGTAAAACTATCTACATAATTCGGGGCTATGATCGTTATAATTCAGGTTGGGCAGGGCTATTTTCTTCGTTATAACATCAAGGAGATACCAACCCACCCCGGCCCGTGTTACCTGGATAGGATTTCTTTTTTTGGCAGTCAGGGCGGGGCATTAATGAACGGTATAGGTAGGCCCAGGCATCCCAATATTCATTCGCCCGGTAACATGTGAAAATTTCATGACCCGTAAATTGGAGAGTGAAAAGGGGGAGCGAGGTACGAGCGAGTGCTCTATTCAGGGGTAGGGGCAAAAAAAGAGAGGAAGGAGCCGCTTGCCCATAAGATACAAAAGGGAGGAAAGGGAAGGTTCAGTACGAAGGACCGGCACCGACACCGACGAAGATGGTATGGTAACCGGCAGGTCGGTTCCCGTGTTTTAACCTATGTAAAAAAGGAAGCCGAGTTCACCAAAAAGGTCTGGATTCGATATGTAAAGATAGATAGGTAAAGTTCGAATCGCCTACCAAACTTTGTATACCAAACCTACCAAAAGCAGCATTGTGGTGAGTTCTACCAATTATCTTCCTTGTAACCTTTCATAGATAGATTCATTTCCCCAACAAGTCATCCTTCCAAAGATGGCTCAGCTTACGATCAAGGATACTCACCAAGTTCCCTGGTCCTATCAGGTCACCCCAGAACCAACTGTGTCAGAACCAGTGGTAGACGAGATAGGAGGGATGATTCGTTCAGGACGTTGTTACACTCCTGAAGAGCTCGAGAGCGCCGGAAAGGCAAAACGAAGGAAGGCGAGGACATTTCTCCAGATGCTCTGCAGAATATGGTGGCAATAGTGATGTCCCCAAACATCATATCTTTCACTGATGACGAGATCCCTGATGAAAGAACTGGGCATGTCAAAGCCCTCCATATTGCCGTCAAGACTAAAGGAAGGATAGTCACCCGTGTACTGATTGACAATGGGTCTGCTCTGAACGTCTGCCCGTTTTCAACTCTGACAAGTCTGAGGATGGGTGAAGGTTCTCTCTCTACTTCTTTGGTTTTTGGCTTTACATTCTTCGATATGTGGGGGCCTTTATGCCTTGTACACACACTCACATAAGGCATGAGTCTGGTACGGGCGCTACCACGCGATTGCTTCTATCCCGACTCCTCGCTCGTTCTGTACTGCTTATTTCGTTCCTTTAATTGGATTACGGGGTATGGCAGCATATGTCCCTCACACTGTATGATGCAAAGTTAGGATCTAAGCCCCTAAGAAAGGCTTAGAACTTCATTGAAACGAGATGTTATACGATCCCCTGAAAGAAAGGGGTTGGTGGTCTATTTGCTTGTTTTATTACTTCATTCATGGGGACCGATATGAACAAGAAGGTAGAAATCAGAATTCTACGAAAACCCATCAATTAGCAGTGAGGAGGATAGGTTTTCGTGTTTTCAAACCCGTTCGTTCCTTTAGCCACTGGATGACGCAAGCTTCTCCTAGCTCTCGTCTTTGACAGCTAACGATTTGTGCGCATACCGGCTCGCTCCTTTCTGAGTGACTGGCTTTAGGGGATGGGGATGGGATTCAATTATGAGAACTTGCGGTTATCAGTCGCAAGGGGAAAGCACCACAATGGAAGAGCCTGTAGTAGATCCAGCATTAGCAGCAGCACCAGCTGAGATACCCATATAAAAGGCGGAGTCGTTAGCGTTAGAGGTAGGTAAGGCCTTTTTGGGATCTGTCAGAAGAGGAAGCAGGAAGGCGTTCTACTACCGGTAGAGGAATCCCTTACCTAGAAAGATTAGCACACAGTGAGGATCACTGATTGTTGAATGGCAAAGACCAGATACATCTGCAGGCTCGTTCTCCTTCTCCGGATGGGAGGATCGTCAGCAGGTTTTGAGGCCTCAACGACTGGTTCAGTAGGAGGTGCAGATCGAGGCCTCCGCAAAGAACAAAAGTCATTAGGAAAAGTGTAAACACTTTTCTTACCGGCCTAGTAAGGCAACCTATCTTGCATGCTCGATTGAGTTGGCAGAAAGCCCACTGAAAGTCCTTTTCCACCTCCTCGTACTCCCTAAATGTTCAGCTAATGGCAAATCGAGCTAAGGGAAAATAAGGGAGGGGTTGAGTACAGGGTTTAAGGATTTGTTCCACAGAGGGAACCTTCTCTCCCATCCTCACCCCCTGCGGTTGAAGGAAGAAGCCAAAGACGCCGATGAAAGTTGCTAAGATGTACGTTGAGATCGGGTCTCGTTTGATTCTTTCTGTGAAATGCTCGACTGTCTGAGCCTGGGACGTCGATACTGTGAGGCCTGGATTCCGTTCCTAAGGGCAGGTGTAGTTGCTGCAGCATATCTTCATCGAACTATGGGCAGTTCGATCTATCAAAAGATGGAGTTTGAATCCTCGAACTTACGTCATTGACAGAAGACAATCTCAAGGCTTCACAAAGTGGCCAACAGAATACGCGCCTGTGCCTATGAGTTATTCGCCCCAGGTTTGTCCGGTTAACCGGGACAAGCAAACTAGGAAAGAAATTCTAGCCTTCCTTGCTCTAAAACTACAGGCAAGTAGCAAGTTTCAGGTAGCTTGCTCCTGAACCTACCTACCGTAGCTACATCTAACTACAAAGAAGAAAGCTGGGAGTCCTTATACCACTAACAGTAAGGTAAGGAAGTAAAGAAGCTACATCTAGAAAGAAGATATTCTCTATCCTAGCGAGGAGGGAGTTAGTAGTCCTAGCTCTAAATAAAGCTCTCGTTCCTCGGTCTGTCTTTTGCCCAGAGGTGCTGGTTCGAGTCCAGCTCATGAGGTCAGGTCACTTGGTACTTAGCAGACGGGAACTCGCCTTGACTTAGGTTTAAGGTGTAACCGCTCGAACTCCTCGGTTAGCTCTTTTGGTTCGCTGTTCTTTATTTAGACTTTTCCCTCGGAAGAAGCACTGATATCTTCTAACATAGCCGTACCATAGCTACCCGCATTGAAATGCTAATATCTACATAACTGAAACTGCCCAACTAGCACAGAGCCTATACGCACTGAGGAGAATTGCTATGACCTAGCAGACCAGCACTAGCAAGACCCTGCGCTAACTTCACTTGCCCGAGAAGCAGCCGTGAGCTCTTAAACTTGAAAAACGAGAGGTAAGGTAGTAAACTAGGCGCTTTGTCTCCTAGGGTTATACTTATCCTGCTACTGTTTTGCTTCAACAAGATCTGACTCTGGAACCGGAACAGGTCCATTAACAGGGACTGCTGCTTGGTCAACGAAGTCAACTGCTTCTGCAACTGAAGGATCTGAAACCGGAGAATCTGCTACGCGATCAACTGCACCTGCCTATATTCCAACATGCAGAGTGGCAGAGATAACATAGGAAGCATAGGGGCACCTTTTAGATGAGCAATATTAGATAGAATCCCTGCGCTGGATGCTGCTATGGCTCTATCCCAAATAATGAAAGAAGACATTGTCTTAGCCCGCTGTCGTATCAGGGCTCGTCAATCAATCCAACAGGCGCTCTTTAAACTACTTAGTTATCTTCCTTAGCGGAACAACTAATCTCTACACCAGCAGTTGACCAAGTAAATGAAAGCATTTGACCATTCTATTTCTATTTGTTTTCATTGAGTTCCAAGGCCAGTCGCAGTTAAAGATCGAGATGGAGATACAGATGAAGATACGGATCCATACCCGGGTCGAACCAAGGATCGCTATCGGAGAATCTGACTTTGATTGGAACCCCTGATGATGCTAAATAAACTGCTTGCTTTGATGCTTCCACTCGATAAACTGCCTCTGTCTTTGCCACCTATGCCTATACTACCCTTATGCAGCCCGTGTTTATGCTACTAGTGATGGTGCTGCTGCTGGGCAAGCTGGTTCTATAACTGGAAGGGAGGTTACTGATGGAAGGGAAGTTGCTAGCCCTGGAACTAGCTCTGCTTTATTGCCTCTTGTCTTAGGCTAGCTATTAGCCTAAGGTTACCGGCAACTCTATTCCGACTACACAACGTGAACCTGGTCGGTTTTGAGATGCATATGAATCAGAAATAGAATAAGAGGATGCTTTATAGGATGACAATTGGCTTCAAAGTCTGCAGGTATAAGCTATCGATGGAAGCGCTAGGCAAACCTGTAACAGAATACGGGTCGAGTAGCAGATCCAAAAGGAAAGAAGATAGCCCTGAAGGGAACAAGCAAGAACAGTGAAGTCAATGTCTTGTCTGACGGAAAGCCAAAGACACCCAGAACTTTCACTCCGTTAGGTCAGCCGCACCTTGGAAAAGCTTCAAAAGCATGGTGTACTCACGCCTCTTCCTCCTAGGTACAAAGCCAATGCCTACTGCAAGTACCATTAGACAAATGGCCAAAATACGGACCGGTGTTTAAGGCTGAAACATGACATCCAAGACCTTATTCATTCAGGGAAAATGTTGAAGGAGGCCAATGCCACCATCCTGGCTCTCATCCCTAAGGTCGATAATCCTTGCTCCATGAAGGATTTCTGGCCTATCTCTTGCTGTAACACAGTGTATAAATGCATCTCTAAAGTCATTGCTCGACGCCTTGCGTCATGCTTGCCTAATGTTATCAGCAACACTCATCATGCTTTTGTTCAGGGTAGGAGGCTCACTGACAATGTCCTACTCTCCCAGGAGATTCTGAAAGATTCTCACCTTAAGCCTTATCTACCTAAGCTTGCTATCAAGGTAGATATGCATAAGGCCTATGACTCCCTTGATTGGAATTTCCTTGTCTGTGCTTTGTATTCTATTGGAGTGCCTCGCAGGATGGTGATTTGGATCCAAGCTGCTTTGAAATCAGCCATGTTTTCTGTGTGCTTGAATGGGGAACTTCATGGTTATTTTGGTTGTTCTAGAGGCCTTCGACAAGGGGACCCAATGTCTCCTTACTTGTTTGTTATTGCTATGGAGGCTTTGACAGGAATTCTGAATAAGCAGGCTGAAGACAAAGAGTTTAAGCACCACTGGAGATGCAAGAAAGAGAAAATCAATCATCTCTTCTTTAAGACGATGTGATGCTCTTTTGTGAGGGGAACTTCAAATCTGCTAAGTTGCTTCATGATGGTATCCAACTCTTTGCTGGGCTGTCAGGTCTAGTTCCAAGTCAGAATAAAAGTGAGCTTTTTCTTGCTGGGGGATTCTCCAATGACAAACAGGCCATCCTTAATCTTTGGGGCTGCAGAATGGGTACTTTGCCAGTTAATGGGCCTCCCTATTGTGACTTCCAGGTTGCAAGCTGCTGACTGTATGGAACTGGTTCAGAAGATTACCCAAAGGGCTAGGTCCGGTGCTAACCGTTGCCTATCCTTTGCAGGGGGGGCTCAACTGATCAAGTAAGTTCTCCAAGCAATTCAGGTATATTGGTCCTCTTCCTTTGTCTTGCCTTTTGCTGTCATCAAAAAAGTGGAGCAGGTGCTAATGAGATTCTTGTGGAAGGGGTCTTCTCTTGATAAAGGGGGCTGTCAAATAGCTTGGAAGGATGTCTGCCTCCTGGTCCTGGAGGAAAATCCTGCAGCTAAGAGGGAAGGCTCAACAGCACATTGCATGGAGAATAGCTAATGGTGAGAAAATCTCCCTTTGGTATGATAATAGGTCTAGACATGGACCATTATATCTGATGTTTGATGATCATGCTATTTATAACACTAGAATCCCTAGGGGAGCCAAGCTAGCCGTGTGCATCAGGAATGGGCAATGGGCCCCAGTCCGTCCTGTTCATCGCTTGAAATCCGTCTCTCGTGGGCCTGTAGGAAACAAATCAGCCGACCACTCTTCTATCTTAAGGTCAAAAAAGGCAACTGTTCAAGCTTTGGCACATAACGGGAGGCTAGCGTGGGTCTTCCCCGACGTCGTATTTAACGGAATTCATCACATTAAAGAAGATGTCTACCCCAGGAGTGGAGAATTGGTTATGAGAAAAGGACTAGCGGCGACATTCGTCTCATTCATTGTCTTCAGGAGAGCGCCACCCAGACATCTATAGTCAGTGCGTGCTAAAGCCCAATCCCAGTACGGTTTAGTATATTAATATCCAAAAGATGCATTCAAATGGTATGCGAGAGGGACGTGGGCTTT
>JAOQMR010068285.1:0-19413 GCA_027563865.1 Erythroxylum pelleterianum | reverse complement strand
ATCCTCTCCTCCAGGAGGATCTGTCGGGGAACGCGTTCCCTCGTTTTAGTCTGTAATTTTCATGTTTCCCTTTTATATATATAAAAAAAAGCAGATAATGGAACTCTTGTACTCTCCCTTACAATAAGTTAAGGAGGTTTTGACATTTGGATAAGCTGCTCTCTTCTCGTTTACAGCTATTGTTAGTGAACATGTATAGTAGTTTTCATTATAAATTGCTTTGCTTTAGAAGATGTGGATGTAACAGGCATAATCATGAATTGGACTAAGTAAAAGGATTGGGGTTAGTTAACTTGTTTATAAAACTGTTAGTATCTATCATTACTCTATTTTCACCTTATATGTTATGGATAGGGCCGGGTATGAAGGTTTAATGATTTTAAACATGAATGCGTTACTAATTGCAATATTGTATAAGGAATACAGAACTAGCTATTAATTTCCAATCTAAATTTTCCAATATGCTTTAAAACAGAAACCATAAGTCTTGAAATAAAAAAGAAAAAAAAAAAAGAAAAGAAGCAAACTGTCTCTTTAAGTAACAACCTCATGAACAGGGTGCTTGGAGACTGGAAGCCCAAAATTTTATGCGGCCATAGTCTGGTGTCTTAAACATCAGACCTCGAATGCAAAAGATGGCAGACAGAAGGCTGCGGTGTGGACCTACATTGCAAACCAAAATGCTTTCAACAAACGACAAAACGTAGTGATTTGACATCATACTACTGGAAAAATCGACACTATGGACAACAACCTCTGAGTTGTAAAACTTAGGGGGTCCTCGGGCAACTCCGTAGTGCTTTGGATTCAGTGGATTAATGGGATGTTTGAAGTCAACTGCTGGCCCTTCGGTGGAGCAGAGCATGAAACCAACCATCCCTCTGCAAGAAAGTCACTACAAACATAAGCAAATAAATCTCGGGGACCCGTAAATGTTAAAATATAACTGCCAATTAAGGTTCAGTTTTGGTTGGAGGGTTCATGCCCTATGTATGCAGGAACTGGTGACCACGCATAGCTAACGGAGCCTTTGAACGTCCTCCTGCAACTTGCTATGGCGTCTGCAACAGAAAACTCTTTGTGCCAAAGGCACTGTGCTTGACTTGCCATGACTCCTCCAGGTTGAAGAGCCCTTGCCACCAATTCTAATAAGCTTCCTCCGGCCAGTTGCTCTGCTTCAGATCCTGCGTATATGCCATTGAAAGTCTATTTTTCCATTTCCTAAAAATTGTTTGATATACGCCAGTTAAGGGTAGATATGTGCTATGTACCCATGCATTGGAATGCATCCAATATTACGGTATCGTAATCTCCTTGACGAGCAGACTTCAGGAACTCAATTCCTGCCAAATAAAGTAAATCCTAAACAAAGAACTTCAAAATAAGAAAAAGGAGCAGAAACGAATCAACTTATCGATCTTACCATCCCCTATGTGTAGATTCACTCTGGGATCTTGGTATCCTATTGCTATCTCAGGGAAGAACTGTCTATACATCTGTTACAGTACGCAAGTAAAGGTTAAAACATATATCATGGAATTTTTCATGCGTGATGTTTGGTGGGATAAGGACAAAAAATAGTCTTTATAACCATCGAAAAGGTCACTCACATCAATAACCATCGTGTCGATTTCACAAATATCGATATGTTCCACAGAGGCATGTCTCGAGATTTCTCTTAAAATCCCACCATCTCCTCCTCCAATAAGCAGTACCTGAAGTGAAAGATTGGCCCATCAAAACAACAGGTTTGATGGTGAACATGATGATGGAGATAAAATCGTAGATAGTGCAAGTTCCAGTGTTGAGTGAAATGATTATGACCTTCTTGGGATTTGGAATTGAGCAAAGTGGGAGGTGAGTGAGCATTTCCTGGTAAGCAAACTCGTCCTTTTCGGTCAGTTGAACATCCCCATTTAGGACAACAACTTTGCCGTGACCTGACGACTACAGTTATGGACGAGAAAACTCCGATTATGTCCATGGCAAGTTCTTTCTTAACTACTTTCTAGGCTATACACCCTTTTCTTTTTAAATTAAATATTACCTGAAAGACAAAAAGATCCTGATATTTCGATTTTCCCCTGAACAGGACCTTTTCGACCTTGTATAGATGTGCTTCACCTGTAGAAAATTGAACTTGGTCAGGAAAACTGGTGAGTCTAATCCAAGTTCTTTCAATGTCCCTATGTGCACAGTTCAGGGGTTCGAATAGAGACCAAGAAACAGAAGAATCTTAATTGCCTTAGAGTAAAGCTAGGGAGAATACAAAAAGAGAGAGAGAGAGAGTCTTATAGTTATGCCTAAGACCTGTAGTGTATAGATACGTGATCGAATACCTACATAATTCTATACTATGATTGTGCTGTTCAACATATGATACAAGTACTCCGAGTGCTTGTTACGGTCGAGAGAAAATACCTGGCCAGTCCTCCTCAATATCAACATACCATCCCGGAACTTTAAGAGCCACACCATTACTAACTCCATGATTTTCGATTCTAGGCGAAGGTGGTGAATATTGAAGCTTGATCAATTCACCATTCACAGCTTGTTCACTTTCTAATGCTATCTCTTTGACGTGTAGTCTGCTAAAGGATTTTGCATTCTTGGTAGCCATGAAATCCTCCGATTTCTCCGCGCTATCGCTGGACCAGCAGCTCTTCAAACGTGAAGGAGAAACCTTTGAGTGGAAAAGGCAAGTAATAAATAGGCGGTGTTATACATTTAGGCCACGAGTTGGAATTATGTCAACTTGCCAAGCCGGGGACAAAATTTTCCTGACAAAGTTAAAAAGCTTGGCAGGTCCTCAATACCCTAGGTTAAAAAACAAGACGAGCTCAAGGTGCAGAAGATTTTCATGTTCAATTTAAAAACGTGGGTCATTTAGATTTGGTTAATAGTAATTTTATTTGAAATACATTCCCTGGAAAAAGAGTGTCAACTGTCGAGACTTGAGAGCAAAGTACAAGGTTAGCACCTCAAATCTCCTGTTTAAGTTCCCGTGTACTAACTCTGTTCAATATCATCTTAGTCACATAAGTGGATGACTAAGATGAAATTGGATAGAGTTGGTATACGGGAACTTGGACAGGGATCACCTCTCCAAGGTTAGACATGAGGAACTCGTGAGATCGACTCCCAAAAGCCTTGTTTAAGATCAGCTTGGTATACCTATAAATAATTCTAATTAATTCTAAACTTAAATAAGATGTAGATCTGTTGGATCATAAAAAATCAGGTGCTATGATTAGAATGACACTTTCGTTATTCACGATCGTACGACTGGAACCAGTATCTACAAACCCAACAGCACTATAGATTTGATGGTCTATGCTATCACTATTAAAAAAAGAATTGTTAATAATAAAAGTTCTAACTTTTAGTGTAGTGGTAAAGGTTTGATATTAACAGTATGTATCAAAGTAAAATTGTAGGTTCAGTTGCTTCAAATGTCATTATGTTATATTATTTCATGCAATAGAAAAGAGATTATTCTAATATGCTCAACTTGTTATAGATTATTTATTGTATTTTTAATTTCAATATTTTATTAATAATATTTAATTGAGTAGTAAAAATAACAATAATTTATTTTTTGATGGATATAAAAATCAATTATATATCCTTTTATATATATTTATAACCTAATTTTATTTTTCACATTTAGTAGATTTAATTAAGACGTGATAATAAGTTATCTTTAACAAAATTTGGATTATAACTTTAAATTTGTTAAATTTTAATTTTAAAAAATTAAAGAAATGAAAATCAAGAATTAAATTTAAACTCAAATTAACTTAAGGCAAAAAGAAAAAATAAATAAGCGAACTAAGTCGTATTGTTACTATGCATGGGGTGAGTAAAGAAAAAATGAACAGCACAACTGATCGGCAGTAGATTTATGGGTTGCTAGAACTTATGATGAGAGCGGACTCGGGTCTTACATAGTTTTCAGCCTTTGCTCTATGAAATGTACGTCAACTTCACAAAGGGAACAAAGTCAATCGTACTACAACTTATTTTGACTGTTCCAAAGTAATGTATATATTATATATAACAAAAGATGAATCCAAGAAGCAAAATGGTTTTCATTTCGTGTGGCGAAAGGAAAAAGCAGAGAATGGATCAAATGCTTAATTACCTGCGCATCCATGGGCAACACCATGATACGATCACGGAATTGAAGAGACACGCCTCTATTAACCCCTTGCTGATCAACATCATCATCATCCATTTCGGGAAGAGATTGTGAAGACAGGATGATGGTCTTCGCAGCACTGCCAACCTTCTTATTATTATCATCATCTGCAAACAGTTCTTTGACTTGCAAACTAGTGATTGGGAACTTGGCAATACACCCAAGACTACTCTCTCTAGCCATTTCTAAACCTCTGCAGAGTATATGTGTTGTTGTGAAGATATGATCCTCGATCTGGTCTGGAATATTATATAATATATATTTATTTATTTTAGGCCGCGAGTCCAACATCTGCAGTTGATGATATCGCCAACTTTTGTCCTGCAAGTTGCATGCTTGGCGGGCAAACAGGCCTTACGCTTTCGGTCTAGATCAAGATTCTTCCTCGTTGGCTTCACTTTTATCATGTCTTTTCATATTAAGTTTTACACACCAATCCATACTTTATAGTGAACTGAAAAATGTACGTTTCCGATTAAATCGTCTTTCCGAAAAGTAAAAGACAGCAGATTATGATGATATTTGGATTTATACAGTTGTCCATAATTTCTATTCGTGTATGTTATGTTGTTACAGAGACAAGATCCTTTGTCCAATATTATTCTGTTTTATTTGTCTTTTGAAATCTCAACCATTTATTTTGCAGGACTCACGTGGAACTCACATAAATAAATGGCTGAGATTTATTGAACACAATAAGATACCATAATATTGGACAAAAGATCTGGACTCGTAGTTATGACACCTTGCTCCTGATGCCACATTCCTTTCATTAAGTCTTTTGAAGTATAACTAATTCATGTTTTAATCAAGTTAACAATGGATAATCAACTTAATTAGTGGTAATTATATGAAAGGTTGATTTTGTATGGAAATATAAACGTTTTAGAAAAATTAAACAAGGAACCCACGGTCTGGTACCATTGACACCAACTTTTCATCATAATCAATCCATTAAGTTTGGCCGAAAACAACATTTTCCAACCCATTCTTGAGTTGGTGTTATTGGAAACTAACGTATTTCTTAAAGTTGTTTTACCATTTGAATACGTCTTTGGAAATGCACGATTCCTTGTTAGTTGTAGGAGATGTATGGCGATGATTAAAACATTCTGAGAAAGCCATTGACACGTGATTTCAGTTGGCGGGCAAGTTTCGTAGAATGCAATCATAATGTCACGTAACTTTGTTGGTCAAAATGCTTGTGTTTGTAATGATTGATACTAGCATGGTGATTAAGAAGATTATCAAATATATATACCACACAGGATTGAAGAGATAGTAGTAGAAGGTTGGGATCCTAACTCTTCTTTACCCCTAAGCAAAGGAAAGAATCACTTGAATTGGATTTCACACTTGGTAACAACTGTTGACTCCCAATTGGAATTGCCTATGAACAGTGTGTGAAAATGTCATTTTTCTTGTCTATCCTAATCATTAAAACCCGTGATGTGATGAAAAATTAAAGATACCTTTTCTGAAAAAAGAATATTGCATTAACTATATATATATAGACAAAACAACTTCACATTGAGTTCAAAGTGAAACCAGACAAATAAGTATACTAAGAGAAGAAAATTAACTAATTATAACAGCATCCTAAAACTTCGTTAAAGATTGGGGATGACAAATTTTGACCTATAAGTTTAAATTTAGTTGTTTTTAATAAACAGGTCTAGGCTCAAGATTAGACTACTTTGAGACGTAATTATTCTAAGCAAAACAATATCGTTTTACTTAAAAGAGTTAAGCATCGGATAAGCCTGAAACTGGGTAGTCAAGTCTAGATCTAATTAAAAAATTTTCATTATTCTATATTTTTAATTTTAAAAAATTGGCGAGGTTCGATCTACTTTTCATGTAAGGAGAGAAAGTGAGCTGAAGATTTTTGGCAATTAATATAGATCTAATCTAGTTAATGAGCCTATCAATCAACTAATATTTTCCTTTTTCCTGGTTAGTAATAAATTATTCTATAGATAGATAAAATAAAATTAAGTAACAAATCCAATTTAACTATTAAATATAATATCTAATATTTGAAAATATTAAAGAATTCTTGTAGAAATTCAAGACTTTTAAAAATTACATTAGAGAATTCTCAAAAAGAAAGAAAAAATCCACTTCTGTTACCTCTCTTTGTCGTTTTTGTAGCAATCTATCTTGATTGGGGTTCAAAATACCAACTAGTCATTGTTTGTTGGACTTGTATTGTATCTCATAGTTTGTGCCGTATCTAGGAGAAGATACTACTCATATCCTTGGAAGACTTTGACCAACTAGCAGAGTGCATGGGCTTTTGCTTTTTATGTGGATTCGATAGTGATGCTTGGTGTTTAACGCTACACAACCTTACGAGTATAGGAGGAGCCAGCCATCGCCAGGACTTCACTTGAAACAAGCCTCGCAGATATTTAAGACACGAAATCAGCTGGGCTTATGGGCCCAAATTTCAGGTAACCAAATAAGCATCAAACATTAATATTTATATTTATTTTGTAGCAGAAACCACGTTTTGTGGAGTCTCCTTCGAAGTACTGTATGGGCACTTAAAAGAAGACAACTGCTATAAAGGACAAAAAAGTAAGTAGGGCTCTATAGATCACCAACAGCAAAGGGATAATAGCCAGAAACACGTTGAAGTTAGGGTGTGTGGAGAGACTAATAAAGACAAAGAAAGCAGCGGAGGCCAGAGTTTCCCGAACTTTGCTCTTTACTTAAAACTTTGTGTGGTGTAGTTAATTTAGGTTGGATGGACTTCTTCTGGCTATTACTCAAAGTCATATTTGGTTGGACGGTAATTAATAAAATAAAATAAAAAAAAACGAAACCAAACGGTTTATAATAAAATAAAATAAAATATAATAAAAAGTTGTTTTAAATAAATGAAATGGTTCATAATATAATGTAATAAAATGTTATTTAGAAGATGGATGAAATGTAATGTAATGTGTAATAAATGACTATTATATTCCTGATATTCAAATAGTTGTTACAGAAAGTTTAACGTTATGATTTTAAAACATAAATTATGTCCAATGAAAAAGTCATGGTTAAAGTCACAACGGTAACAAATAGTTTTTTAATATTTTTTATTTTAAAATAAAATTTTTATTATTTTATTATTAATTATATTGAATTTATTATTATTAATTATTTAATAAATTTATTTTATTCTATTATATATGATTTATATTTAAAAATAATTTATTTATATTTTTATTTATATAGAAATATATACAAACAATTAAAGAATCATTTTTAATATATTTTTTATTTTTATTAATAAAAATTTTATTCATTTTTATTTTATTATTAATAATATAAAAATATTATTATTAGGGTAAGGAAAAATAATATAAAAATATTATTAATTATAAACAAATTTTTGTGGATCGTAATAAATGAGTAAGATAAAAAAAGGTTTAGGGTTAAAAGAAATAATTGGTATTAAGAAAAAATATTGAAGGTATATTATGTAGTATTTATTAGTTTGCGTTTCATCCTAAATTTCTCGAATTTGAAGTTTTTTATTTTCACTGTTTAGGATGAAATGGAATCTAATATGAAACTCTCCGCTTCTATCCCATTTCGTTTTATTTCATTATGAAACTCTCAACCAAATGATAGAAATGTGTTATGTTCTATCTCGATGCATTACCATCCCCTTAACTAATCAGGCCTAAGTATAACAAGTTGAATTATTTATTTCTTGGTTTAATTTCTAAACCTTAAATTATCTTTACTCTTACCTGTAGACTTGGAGGTGAACATGCTCAAACATATATGGAGCACTCTTAGCAGGTGCTAGCACTGTTAGATTTTACTGTTACTTGACTAGCCGATTCTGTACACCTTGGCAATTAGGACGACGTTAGAATAACATTCACAGAGTGAGAGAGGCGAGCCCTCCTCTTTAATGGTTCAACAGGGTATAATACATGAACACTGAATAAGATTACAGCCGAATTTTTACACACTTTGGTAAGGAGATTGTCTTGCACAGATTGATATCGGCATTTATTGGGACGCTACAGACAGAAATTCTGGATATGGTTAATGAGACTTGGGCAGCAGACACCTTTTCTTGGCAAATGACGGAAGGCAGAATGCGGCTGTGTGGACCTGTATTGGCAAACACGAAATTATTTTAAAGTCATAAACCTGAAATCTGTAGTACCAAGCTAAAGAAAATTCATTTTCCAGGCATACCTCTGAATTGTAATACTTCGGAGGTCCTTTGGCTACCCCGTATTTATCTGGGTTCAATGGGTTTAAGGGATGCTTGACGTCAATCTCCGAGTTTGAGCAAACCATGAAACCTATCATTCCACTGCAAATTGAAAATTGTGACTGCAAGTTTAGGGTCTTCTACACATACATCTAAATGTGGCTACAAAGTTTTGATGTTGGAAAAGGGAGTGGCGTATATGTTTAAGATTTACCTGGCATAGGCAGGAACTGTGCACCAAGCGTAGTTGACAGAGCCGCTGAATATCTTCTTGGCGTTTTCAATGGTGTCTGTGGCAGAGAAATCTTTGTTCCAGAAGCTGTCAGCAGGACAAGACATGACTCCTCCTGGACTAAGTGCCCTTGCCACTGATCTCAGAACACTGTTATCAGCTAGTTCTTCAGCTAAAGAACCTGAATGAAACACAAGAAATTGCTGTGAACATCTTGATTTTTAAATCTAAAGAATAAAATAGAAGGTTTTTTTCAACATGGATAATTGTATAGCAGATCACTATATAACAACTTAGTTCATAAATATTCAAACTAAATGTTGACGGTTTTGATTTTGAGCAAGTTGGTATATGAGCAGAACAATATTCAACTCGGGATACGTTACAAATGTGTCATAAACTGGTATTCTGTTAAGAGTTTGTTGGATAAGATGACATGAGAGATAGATAAAGAGTAAAGATTATATGGAGGACAAATGAGAAACAAGGGAAAGAGATTAATACCCATTTGCTGAAATGCATCCAATATGATAACATCGAAACTGCCTTGAGGAACAGACCTTAAGAATTCAATTCCTGCAACATTGACAATGTCATAAGGACAAGGACATAAGAATTCAATATCTTCTTGTAAATGAATTCAAAAGACTTGGCATACCATCGCCTATATGTACAGTTAAACGAGGATCCGAGTACCCAATTGAAATGTCGGGGAAGAACTTTTTGTACACCTGAAAATGGACAAATATGTCGGTAAGTTGAAATGATCTTGATAGTGTCCCATTTTCTCAAGTTTAAGAGGACACGAGACATCAGATTCTGTTTGCTGGGAGTAAAACTTCACTTACGTCAATCACCATCTTGTCAAGTTCACACAAGTGAATTTGCTCGACCGAAGGGTGGCGAGATATTTCTCTCAGAATACCTCCATCTCCTCCTCCCACAAGTAACACCTGAACAACAGACACGTTCATGTATTGACAGATTCTAGTCATTGTCAAATATTTAAGACATATCTCATTAACAAACAAATCTCAGGTTGTCTTCATTTTCTCTCCCTTTCTTCAACTTTGTCCACAAATTAATTAACGATACCATTGAGAACTGAAGATTTATCCAACCATATTAGGTTTTTCCATAGTAAGCTGTCCCTGAGAGTCCATTTTAATCATCCGTTACAAATAATCTCCATATTTCATGTTCAAGCGTCGTTTTAAGTAGTAAATTGTGATCAAATTTGAGAAAATATCTCGACTTTCTGGAAGACGAAACTCACCTTCTTGGGATTGAAGACGGAACAAAGGGGGAGGTGAGTGAGCATTTCTTGGTAAGCGAACTCATCCTTCTCTGTAAGTTGCATAGAACCATTCAAGATAGCAACCTTACCGTGTGAAACTGACTGCAACCATATAAACAAGACAAATCAGTACTTTGTCTACTACCACCAAACACCATACCTGTAAAATCATATCCCGAGGACACCGAATGTAGCCAAACAAAGCAAAAGGCTGTCTTATTTTTACTTAAATTTTTAGCTTCCACAAACTTTTCCTCTTATATTACCTCAAATACAAACAGATCCTGGTATTCCGATCTCCCATGAAACAGGATTTTCTCCACCTTGAAGAAGTGAGCTTCATCTGTAGATCATTCATGTGCATTTGCAGATGGTTACTCTCCATTAAGTTCACAATATTTCCATAAGAAATATTAACTGTGGAATGGAAAAACCTCTTCTGATTTTATTCTGCGTCCTAAATCTTCCCATCCCACTAGATGTTTATTATATTTAGGTATTGTTTTTCAGGTTGCTTCTTCAAAAAGTTACATTCGCAAAAAGCTCTGGCAAACATTGACTTTGACTAATAGTTTAACATAATAAGAAAGGTAAGATTGACGGATTGCCAAGGACCTATCTCAGAAGTCAATCCCCATATTATATTATATATGTGCGCTCAAATGGGGCAATTTGACTGACATAAGCCGATTCTTAAAAAAGGTTTGCCAGAAATGGAAAATTGAAACATAAAAATCAAACATAAATGAGCAGCTGGAGCAACAGAACGTGGTGGGGGCTTCAATGTTCTTCCTTCTTAGGAAAAAAAAAGAAGAAGCAAAATCATGATTACAGAGAAACAGAAATGATAGAAGATTGAGAAGCAATATCAGTTAATAAGAGTTGTTGCATATATAACAATAGATACCTTCCCATCCCGGTGGGACATCAGCGTACCAGCCAGGCTTAGCGTGATGAGCTACGACATGGCCATTGCCATTGCTATGGCCATTACTAACATGGTGATTTCCGTTTTCAAAAGAAAAACTGGTCTTAGCACCTTTCACTAACTCAACATGTTCATCTTCTTCTAGTTTCTTTACGTGTAATGTCTTGGAGAAATCACCATATGAAAAAACATTATCCCTAGCCATTATCAATTATATTTCTCTCCTCTCACTGCTTTTTGGTTACTAGAGCTGTACAGTCCCCCAACTGAAAAGAAGAGAACTCTGGTACGAACCAACATTAGGGGACTCCAAATTATATAGGCTCCCGGCTCGATGCTATGTGGTCCTAAACAGTTCCTGTAGCTCTCATCTGCTTTCTTTTGCTCTTATTTTTTATCTTTAATTTTCTCTATATCATTTATTCCTCTATGCAACTTGCAAGTTTGTTACTCTGGAGGGGTCTCATCTATTCAGGACCAGATATATTCCTCGTTCCTTTCCTATATTCGTGCTCGAATTTATACATGTTCTGAAACTTTAATTATGGAATACATGTCTGGTTAACTTTTATTTTCGAATATAATAACCTGGGAATGGTATTGTCTTGGACAATGAAGCTTTTGAAGATAATGTTCATAGGGGGGAAAAAAGATATTTATATAGGATATTCTAATTAAGGTTTTGGTTATTCGATGCCATACGAAGGAAGGAAATGCAATTGCCAATTGCACAAGTTGGTTATATTTATGGTTTTTTGTTTCTTGAAAAGTTTCATTTATGAAATCTTGTCGGAACTGGTGGAGGTTGCTCTCTCCCATTGCGGATATTTCCAATTTTACGAAGACAGCTCCTCGCGTTTTCCTCTTTGCTTTTGGAAGTTGAAATAAGAAAACCAAATACTGACAGTGTTCTTTGTGATAACTTAGGCAAAACTTGCAGTCCCTTGGGTTACTAAATTCTTAATATCAAGGATATTTTTCATCTACTGGTTAGCTATTCAAAACAAACTCTCTACAACGGACCGAATTCTTTATTATATATGGACATCAACTGTCCAATGTGCTCCATGCAGAGTAACTCTTGCAATCACTTCTTTTTTGATTGTCCTTTCAACAAGACAAATTGGAATTGTGTTACTACTTCTTGTTATTGGGTAAATCTAGACACAACCATCTTGGAGATTACAGATGGTCTTCCTGCGTAATCACCTATAAACATCATTGTTCTGGGCGTTTGTATTTACAGGTTATGAAGAGAGCGAAATCTTCGAAGATTCAAACATCAAGCATCCACGAAGGAGTGCCTAATTTCCTCAATTTTAACAGAGGTTCGGGAGATCATTCTGACAAAGAAGCTACAACAACGATGCAGCCCAACAGTACGCTCCTCTCTTCGCATCTAAGGACACTTGAAAAGCAGTTTTATGATGGGATATTGTTTTCAAGAGACAAAAAACCATAAACATAACCAACTTGTGCAATTGGCAATTGGATTTCCTACCTTCGTATGACATCCAATAACCTACTTGAAAAACCATAAATTATAATCTAATTCATAATTAGAATTAGATAAATTAAAAATTATTTTAATTTATCTTTAATTATCTAATTAAACAATTTATAATCATAGATAAAGATTGACGTCTAGTAATATGTCATGACCACCTAAATATTAGAAATATTAAAGTGATTTGATTTGACCTACCTATGCATGGTTATGATGTATAATTTAATTTATCTTTAATTATCTAATTAAATAATTTATAATCATAGATAAAAATTGATGTCTAGCAATATGTCATGACCACCCAAATATTAAGAATGTTAAAGTGATTTGACTTGACCTATCTATGCATGGTTATAATGTATAATTTAATTTCATCATCTAATATTCTATTTAGACATAAAGTATAGATTTAATGTTTACTATATTAATTATTTCGTCCTTGCTAATTAATAATTTATTTACAATTGATATTTGAAAGCACATTTTCAAATCTCAATTTACCTTGGCTAGAAAATTTCTTAAATCACTATTAATAAAAACGTTAGAATATTCTCTCTAATTACTTTAAAGAGACGAATCTTTTATTCAAATACTCAACTATCTCCATATAGTTCATATGATATCTAAGTACTACCAATTGAGCTACCCTAAATAAAATAGACCATAAATAGTATCAAAATATAGTAATTCTTACATACTTTGATAATCTAAGTCTAAGGATTAGTATAAAACAATTATAATAAGAAAATCCAAGGAAACATAAGTAATATTCTATTTGGGGTCCTTATACCCATGTGTTTGCTTTAGTATCTCCATACTTTAATTTATAAGATCAATTAATTTTTTCATAGAAAAAAATAAGATGTGCTAGTTTATCATTTTATCAATATCTTGTTTTGATGAATCTACAACTAAGAATATTTTAGGCATGTATAGCTAAGTTATGCTCATAAAGGGTTGAAAATAAAAAAAATGAGCACTATGATGGATATAAGTGAAAAAGTGGAAGGAAGGACATTCACAGTTCTTAGGATCCCAGGTAGGTTATGTCAAATTCAAATAGGTAAGAAATTGTCTCCTTGAGAAGGAAAATGTAAAGAGAGAGGAATGTTATAACGTCCAAAGAAAAGGCACCTATAAGTTAGTCATGCATGGTGGTTGGAATCTTATCTTACGCGATATATTTTTGCTCCTAAGATCAATAAAATCCTGTTTTTGTCATAACTATAATTATCATTATATTTAATATTACTTTCCATAATTTTTTGTTGAAACCAACTATTATATTCATAATCTTCTGTTAAATGATTTTATGGCACTAGCTGATGTTTATTAAAATAAGTAATTTTTGTTTAATTATATCATTTAGTACTTGTAATATCTATGTTAATTTATGGCCTGCTAGACTTGGTTATATTAGACAAGATCAAATAAATAAAATAATCAATAAAGGACAAGTAGAATTGTATACTAGTAAAAATTGTCTAATTAGAAAAATGATATGAAAACCATTTAGTATGGGACTATTAATCTATTACAATTAATTCATAAAAATATATGTAGCTAAATGAATGTGAGAGTAAGATACGAAGGTACTTATTTCGTCACTTTTATTAATAACTATACTCAATATAATTATATCCATTTGATTTCTCATAAATTTGAAGCATTATTTATTTCTAAATGTATATGAATTTTGTTAAGAACCAATTATATAAGAAGATAAAGTCTCTAAAAGTTCATTGTTGATAATAATACTTATTTGATTAGTTTAATGAAAAAAGAATAAAAAGATAATTGATTATTCACAAAACCATTAACAAAATGATGTTACATAATGGAGAAATTAAACTTTTCTTAAAAAAATTAAGTTTATGATAGCACACACAAAGTTTCCTATTAAATATTAGGGTGATGTGTTATTGACAACCATATATATACTTAATCGGTTGTCCATCAAGTTAGTTACTAAAGCGCCATATGTGTTATGGACAGTTAAGAGACTTGATTTAGCATAATTGAAACCTTAGGGATGTGCTACCTACATTCATGATCTCTCATATAATTATAAGTAATTATGTCCTAGAAGGAAGAATAGTATCTTTAAAAGATATTTCAAACATTCTAAATGGTATGTGTTTGTAGAGTGAACAAAGTAATGAAAGAGGTATAAAATTTGAGTTATAAGATATCAAATTCTTGTAGAATGATATTTCAAAGAAAACAAATATAGGATACACTTATTTCTACGCTAGATATTAGATCAGGGTAATCTAGTAAGTCGAGATCAACTAGATGAAATGCACTTAAGTGGCAGGAATTTAAGACAAGATGGATTAGTTTATGATGAATGGAAATTGTTGTTTGATAGCAGTTTCCTACAATTATCAAATCTAAGTGAGAGCAATATAAATTTAGAGAGATATATTCCTCAATATCTTCAATTACATATACAATATGAGTAGATTAATTCAAAAAAAATGATTTTACTTCGAAGGGGAAACCTATATAATAGATTCCTAAGAAATAATGAGCCAAAAAATGAAATAGACTATATAATCTTGTTAAGACGAATGAGTTAATGCAATGGAAGAATAATCAAATTTGACAAGCTCAATCTAAGCTTGAGACTTGGTTAAATCTTCCTAAAAGACATAAAACCATAAAGAACAAATGCTCAAAGTTAAGTGAAAGGTTTATTGTAGTTTTTTTTTATTATGCAAAGTACATCTAGTGGTCGAAAGACACTCGTAATAGGTAGGAATTTACTATGAGAAGAAATTCTCACTTATTGTGAGGTTTACATCAGTTTAACTAATTTTAGCTTTGGTGGATAATGGATCTTGATTTAATTAAATGCAGGTAAAGAATGTGTTCTTAAACGGAGAACTAGATGAAGCAATTTATATGGAACAACCAATAGGTCTGGTTCAAGTAAAAAGTTCATATTGTTAAAGTCAATCTATAGTCAAAAGATCCAACATTATATATGTAACTTTGTTATTATACGTGGATAATATTTTGATATATAATAAAAACAATGAATTTTCTAGTAAATAAATAAATTAGCTATCAACCATGTTTAAAATGAAAAATATGGGTGAACCTACATGCATCTTTGGGGGTCACTAAGAATCATTCAAGAAGATCATTGTCACTTCTATAAGCTACATACATATTAAGCAGATAGTTGAACAATACAAATATCTAAGATTATAAATTTGTTTTGCCTATTGCTAATGGTGAATGCCTATTTAATAGGAAATATCCTCAAATGTCATAAGAAGAGGAAGAGATAAAGGTGGTTTCTTATTTTAATGTAATTGGTAGTCTTATATACACTATATTGTAAATGAAACTGGATATATGTTTATTGTTAGGATAACTAGTAAATATTGATTGAATTTCAAATAAATGCATTAAGAAGTAATAAAGAGAACATTCATATATACTAAAGACCCTAAGTATCAATGTAAACCAAACACAAAGATACCAAGTATAATTATATCAATAACATAATAAAGAAATAGGAATGAATATGGAGTTTATTTCTACAAGACAGTTGCTTATAAATCATATAACTAAGTTGAATCTTAGAGATAAGTTTTATATACATGTTATGTTATTTGAATTGTTTAGTATTTAAATTTATGTTGTATTTATTTTCTCTATGTGTAAGCATGAAAAAAGAACATAACTCAAGGTTAACGAGGTCAACTTGAGTTAACAGAGTATTAAGTTAGTCATGAGCTCTTTTTAAAAAAGTTAGATTTCAAGTTAGGCTCAAGTTCAGACTCTACCACTTGACTCGACCTTAAACATAACCTTCTTTTATAAATAAATTGATCTCATTTTCTTAATGTGATCCTTAAGTCTACCAAATTATCAGATGAGTGGAGACTTGGCTTATTAATCCCACTCTACAAGAGTAAAAGGGATATCAAAAGTTGTAACAACTATAGAAACACAAATTAATTAGTCATACCATGAAGTTAAGGGAGAGGGTGATTAAGAAGAGAGTGAGAAAAGGAACATCCATTTCAGAGAACTAATTTGGTTTCATGTCAAAGATGTTCACAATATAAGAAATACATCTCCTTGGACGATTAATAGAATATTATAGGGACAGAAATAGGCCTGCACATATTTTTCATTGATTTAGAGATAACTTATGATAATGTACCTAAAGAAGTCATGTGGAGGTGTTTAAAAGTTAAGGGAGTTTATTTTGCCTATATAATGGTTATTAGGAATATGTATGAAGGTGCTAAGACTAGAGTAAGGTTGATAGGAAGAGATACAAATATGTTTCTATCAATATCGGGCTATAGCAAGGATCCTCACTGAGTACCATTTTATTCACAGTAGTTAAAGATGAGCTTACTAGGAATATCCAAAGGGATATTCCTTGGTGTATCTTATTTGTGAATGACATTATTTTAGTGGATAAAACAAAAAAGGGTGTTAATATCAAGCTAGAACTTTAAAGAGATATGCTAGAGTCAAAGGGCTTTAAAGTGAGAAGGACGAAGAATGAATACTTAAAATGTAACTTTTTAAGTTATAGCGTAGCATCCAATGTAGAAGTCAAGATCGGTATTGAAGTTATACCATAGAAAGACTGTTTTAAACACTTTTGATCCATCATCCAAAGCAATGACGAGATAGACGACAACTTAGTGCACCATATTAAATTATGGTGGCCAAAATAGAGGAACACCTTAGGAGTTTTATGTGACAAGAAAATACCACTAAATCTAAAAAGTAAATTATACTATTTAGTAATTAGTCCGACTATAATTTATGGAGTAGAGTGTTAGCCCATCAAACATGCATATAGTCATAAGTTAATCATTATACAGATGTGGATATTCTGTTAGATGTGTGACTTTACAAAAATAGATAAAGTTTGGAATCAAATGGTAAGAGACAACTTAGGTGGCTAACATTAATTGTAAAATAAGAGAGACGAGACTTAGGTAGTTTAGATATATTAAGAGAAGACATCCTGACATCTCATTAAGAAGATACGAGAAGATTATACTTAGGGATTGTAAAAGAAGAAATGAAGACTAAAAAATAATTAGTAGGAGGTGATTAGGAACAATATGGCCTTACTAGAGCTTACGGAGGGCCTAACCCTCATTAGAAAACTTTGACGAACTAGAATACAAATATGTAGGAACTTTAAACTAGGTTTCCTTTCTATTTATATTTAGTAAATACATGACATTTTTCAAATCATAAAAATAATTAGTAGGAGGTGATTAGGAATAGTATGGCCTTACTAGAGCTTACGGAGGGCCTAACCCTCATTAGAAAACTTTGACGAACTAGGATACAAATATGTAGGTACTTTAAACTAGGTATCCTTTCTATTTATATTTAGTAAATACATGACATTTTTCAAATCATACATCTATAATGATAAAGGTAAAGAATAATGAGTCATCATACTCCTAACCATGATCAATAAAGTATGATTACATCTTTTGGCTACACCTTTTTCTAGTGCTTGGCATTGTATATTAAACATATAGCCATGCTTTTCAAGGAATTTAGTAAATGGACTAGGACGTTATTCAGTTTCATTATATTTCCTACAATATTCACTACCTTTATTAAATATGATACTTTTCACCTTTTTATCTAGCCGTCTTTCGACCTCATTAAGAAAAACCTCTAAGGAACCTACTGATTGAGAATTTTCGTGTAGTAAATAAATATATCCATAACATTCCGTAACATGAAAATCATCAATAAAAGTGATGAAAAAATTTTCTCCACTAAATAATGGAACAAAGAAAGACCCATATAAATTAGTGTGTACAATTTTAATAAATTGTGTGCTTCTTATGGCTTCTTTATCAATTGTGTGTTTTGTATATTTTTCTTTTAATACAATCTC
This sequence comes from Erythroxylum pelleterianum, assembly GCA_027563865.1. Taxonomy (NCBI): domain Eukaryota; kingdom Viridiplantae; phylum Streptophyta; class Magnoliopsida; order Malpighiales; family Erythroxylaceae; genus Erythroxylum; species Erythroxylum pelleterianum. Next base: position 1,109 of record JAOQMR010068285.1, on the reverse strand, counting down.
CACAAATCCCAATATTAGTAAAATCTAAAACTAGAAGGATTTCATTCTTTACTAATTTGACTATTTTTTCTTTGGATATTTGACTTGAACATTTATGTTATAAGTAAGATGGACTTTCATTTATAAGACCTCATTTACCAACATTATGATACAAGTTCAATATAGTTTCAGTAAAAAGATTATCAGAATCAATAAGACACTTATGTTTTAACAAACTAAAACATCCATTACCAAATTTAAAATTCTATCTAATAATATCAAGTTTTGATAAAGAAACTATGTTTCAAGAAATAGTAGGGACATAAAGAGTTTGGAAATGGAAAATGATGTCTAGTGTTTAAAATCAAACGGTAGGTTCCAACAGCTTCAGCTAAAGTTTTAACTAGATCTTTTGTATTAACTAAATATGGTGCATTCTTGTATTGTACATACATATTAATGAAATATATACTTGATTTAAAAAAATGGAGTTTTAACTCAACTTTCTATAAAAACAAACTTTTTATTTGGATTTATTGTAACATCCCGTTACCTGTGGGAAGGGTAAAATAGGAATTATAAGTGAACAGTGAGAGCTTAGTAATGCAATTGCATGTTCATACATTGTGTGACATACATATATTGTGAAAAATGAATTTGTTACACATGAAAATAATTGTACATGCATTCATTGACAGTCTGAGTATAATTGGTAATAAATGTGATTGCTTTGAGAATTGTGGTTTGTTTGTATTGAAATTTGTTTTGGAAAGTGAAATTGTTGATTTAGCAATTTTGGAAAATTTTAGGAAATTTTTCTGAAATTTTTGGGGGTAATTTTTGGAATAGGAAAAATGCCGAGGGGCAGACCAATTGATAAATAGCAGTATAATTTGTTGTCAAATAGCATTGGAATTTTGTGATATATGATTTTAGGAAATTTGGACAAGTGTCATTTCTTGGGAATTGGGTTTGAATTATGAGAAAAATGCATGGGATTTGGACAAGTGGCAAGTGACATGTTTCACTTGCCAAGCTATGCCACTTAACCCGCCTTTTGGATGAATCTTCTAGAGTTTTATGTGTAGCTCACGATACTCTCTCATTTGGAAGGCCAAGTAGTGTTTTTA
>JAOQMR010068272.1:7023-19423 GCA_027563865.1 Erythroxylum pelleterianum | reverse complement strand
ATCTCCTTATGGTACTCTTCTACACTTTTGGTGCCTTGTCTTAAGGTTTGGAGCCTTTGATGAAGCTCCCTATAGAATTAACTATGTCAGCTTCTTTTGTTTTTGTGCTTCTTTTTTCTCCACCTCTTCTGCGTTTAGTGCTTCTTCTTTTTTTTGCGCATCTTCTCTGTTTGCGAATCTTCTGTGTTTTGCGCTTCTTCTATGTTTTGCGCATCTTCTGTGTTTCTCCACTTCTTCTGTGGTTTGTGCTTTTTGTTTCTCCTCTTCTTCTGTGTTTTGTGCATCTTCTTTGTTTTGCATTTATTCTGTGTTTTGCGCATCTTTTGTGTTTCTCCACTTCTTATGTGTTTTGCATATCTTCTCTGTTTTGCGCTTCTTCTGTGTTTTGCGCATCTTTTGTGTTTTATCAACTTCTTTTATGTTTTACGCTTCTTGTTTGTCCTCTTATTCTGTATTTTGCGATTATTATGTGTTTTGCGCAAATTTTGTGTTTTACGCTTTTTCTTTGTTTTACGCATCTTCTCTGTTTTGCGCTTCTTCTGTGTTTTGTGCATCTTCTGTGTTTCTCCACTTCTTCTGTATTTTGTTCATTTTCTTTGTTTTGCTCTTCTTCTGTGTTTTGTGCATCTTCTGTGTTTTGCATTTCTTCTGTGCTTTGCGCATCTTCTCTGTTTTGCGCATCTTCTCTGTTTGGCGTTTCTTCTTTGTTTTGCGCTTCTTCTGTGTTTTGCGCAACTATTAAGTTTTGCGCTTCTTTTGTGTTTTGCGCATCTTATATATTTTGTCAACTTCTTCTGTGTTTTGTGCTTCTTGTTTTTCCACTTCTTCTGTAATTTGTGCATCTTCTTTGTTTTGCGCTTCTTCTGTGTTTTGCACGTCTTCTGTGTTTTGCGCAACTTTTGTGTTTGGCGCTTCTTCTTTGTTTTGTGCATTTTCTCTGTTTTGTGCATCTTCTCTATTTTGCGCTTCTTCTATGTTTCTCTACTTCTTCTGTGTTTTACGCTTCTTGTTTCTCCACTCCTTCTGTATTTTGCGCATCTTCTTTGTTTTGCGCTTCTTCTGTGTTTTGCGTATCTTCTCTGTTTTGCACTTCTTCTGTGTTTTGCGCATCTTCTGTGTTTCTCCACTTCGTCTGTGTTTTGCACTTCTTGTTTCTCCACTTCTTCTGTATTTTGTGCATATTCTTTGTTTTGCACTTTTTCTGTGTTTTGCGCATCTTCTGTGTTTTACGCAACTTTTGTGTTGTGCGCTTCTTTGTTTTGCGCATCTTCTCTGTTTTGTGCATCTTCTTTATTTTGCACTTCTTCTGTGTTTTGCGCATCTTCTGTGTTTCTCCACTTCTTCTGTGTTTTGCGCTTCTTGTTTCTCTACTTCTTCTGTATTTTGTGCATCTTCTTTGTTTTACGCTTTCTGTGTTTTGCGCATCTTCTGTGTTTTGCACATCTTCAGTGTTTCTCCACTTCTTCTGTGTTTTGCACTTCTTGTTTCTCCACTTCTTCTCTATTTTGTGCATCTTCTTTGTTTTGCGCATCTTCTATGTTTTGTGCATCTTCTGTGTTTTGCGCATCTTCTTTGTTTTGCGCACCTTCTCTGTTTTGCGCTTCTTCTCTGTTTTGTGCTTCTTTTGTGTTTTGCACATCTTCTGTGTTTCTCCACTTCTTCTGTGTTTTGCTCTTCTTGTTTCTACACTTCTTCTGTATATTGTGCATCTTCTTTGTTTTGCGCATCTTCTGTGTTTTGCGCATCTTCTTTGTTTTCCGCATCTTCTCTGTTTTGAGCATCTTCTGAGCTTTGTCAACTTTTGTGTTTTGCGCTTTTTGTTTCTCCACTTATTCTGTATTTTGTGCATCTTCTTTGTTTTGCACATCTTCTGTATTTTGTGCAGCTTTTGAGTTTTGCATTTCTTCTTTGTTTTGCGCATCTTCCCTGTTTTGCGTTTCTTCTCTATTTTGCGCATCTTCTGTGTTTCTCCACTTCTTCTATGTTTTGTGCTTCTTGTTTCTCCACTTTTTTATGTATTTTGTGCATCTTGGTTGTTTTGCGCCTATTCTGTGTTTTGCGCTTTTTCTTTGTTTTCTGCATCTTCTTTGTTTTGCGCTTCTTTTGTGTTTTGCGCATCTTCTGTGTTTTTCCACTTCTTCTGTGTTTTGCGCTTCTTGTTTCTCCACTTCTTCTGTGTTTTGTGCATCTACTTTGTTTTGCCCGTCTTCTGTGTTTTGCGCAACTTTTGTATTTTGCGATTCTTCTTTGTTTTGCGCATCTTCTCTGTTTTCCACATCTTCTCTATTTTGCTCATCTTTTGTGTTTTGCACTTCTGGTTTCTCCACTTGTTATGTATTTTGTGCATCTTCTTTGTTTTGCGATTCTTCTGTGTTTTGCGCAACTGTAAAGTTTTGCCCTTCTTCTTTGTTTTGCGCTTCTTTTGTGTTTTGCGCATCTTATATGTTTTGTCAACTTCTTCTATGTTTTGCGCTTCTTGTTTCTCCACTTCTTCTGTAATTTATGCATCTTCTGTTTTTTGCACATCTTCTGTGTTTTACGCATCTTCTGTGTTTTGCTCAACTTATGTGTTTTGCGCTTCTTCTTTGTTTTACGCATCTTCTTTGTTTTTCGCATCTTCTCTGTTTTGCGCATATTCTGTGTTTCTGCAGTTAGTCTGTGTTTTCTTCTTGTTTCTCCACTTCTTCTGTATTTTGTGCATTTTCTTTGTTTTGCGCTTCTTCTGTGTTTTGCGCATCTTCTGTGTTTTGTGCAACTTTTGTGTTTTGCGCTTTTTCTTTGTTTTGTGAATCTTATCTGTTTTGCGCACCTTCTCTATTTTGCGCTTCTTCTGTGTTTTGCGCATCTTCTGTGTTTCTCATCTTCCTCTGTATTTTGCGCTTCATGTTTCTTCACTTTTTCTGTATTTTGTGCATCTTCTTTGTCTTGCGCATCTTTTGTGTTTTGCGCATCTTTTGTGTTTTGTGTAAAACACAGAAGAAGTAGAAAACACAGAAGAAGCGCAAAATTGAGAAGAAGCGCAAAATAATGAAGAAGCCGAAGACAGAAAGAAGTGCAAAACAGAAGAAGCGCAAAACATAGAAGAAGCGTAATACACAGAAGAAGCGCAAAATATAGATGAAGTGGAAAATACAGAAGAAGCTCAAAACACAAAAGAAGTGAAAAACAGAGAAGAAGCGCAAAACACAGAAGAAGGCAAAAGACAGAAGAATTGGAAAACAAAAAAGAAGCGCAAAACACAGAATAAGCGCAAAACAGAGAAGAAGCGTAAAACACAGAAGAAGCGCAAAATATAGATGAAGTGGAAAATACAGAAGAAGCACAAAACACAAAAGAAATGAAAAACAAAGAAGAAGCGCAAAACATAGAAGAGACGCAAAACACAAAAAAAAGCGTAAAACACAGAAGAAGTCGAGAAACATAGAAGAAGCGTAAAACACAGAAAAAATGCAAAAAACATAGAAGAAGCGCAAAACACAAAAGAAACGTAAAGCATAGAAGAAGTGGAAAACATAGAAGAAGTGAAAACCACAAAAGCAACGCAAAACAGAGGAGAAGCGCACAACAGAGAAGAAGCGCAAAACATAGAAGAAGTAGAGAAACACAAAAGAAGCTCAAAACGTAGAAAAAGTGCAAAACACAAAAGAGTTGGAGGAACATAGAAGAAGCACAAAACGTAGAAAAAGCGCAAAAAACACAGAAGAAGCGCAAAACACAAAAGATGTATAAAACATAGAAGAAATAAAAAACACAAAAGAAGCAAAAAACATAGAAGAAGCGCAAAACACAAAAGAACCACAAAACACAGGTGAAGTGGAAAACAGAGAAGAAGTGGAAAACACAGAAGAAGCACAAAATAAAGAAGAAGTGGAAAACACAGAAAAAGCACAAAACACAGAAGAAGCGCAAAACACAGAAGAAGTGGAAAACATGGAAGAAGCGGAAAATACAAAACAAGCGCAAAACACAAAAGAAGTGGAAAACACAGAAGAAGTGGAGAACACAGAAGAAGTTAAAAACACAGAAGAAACGCAAAACACAAAAGAAGCCCAAAACACAGAAGAAGTGGAGAAACACAGAAGAAACGCAAAACACAGAAGAAGTAGAAAACACAGAAGAAGCGCAAAACACAGAAGAAGTGAAAAACAGAGAAGATGTGGAATACACATAAGAAGCGCAAAACACAGAAGAAGTGGAAAACACAGAAGAAATGCAAAACACAAAAGAAGCACAAAAGACGGAAGAAGTGGAAAACACAGAAGTAGTGTAGAAACAAAGAAGGAGCGCAAAACATAGAAGAAGTGGAGAAACACACACAAGAAGCGCAAAACATAGAAGAAATGGAGAAACAAAGAAGAAGCGCAAAGCACAAAAGAAGTGGAAACAAAGAAGAAGTAGAAAATACAAAAGAAGCGCAAGACACCGAAGAAGAACAAAATATAGATGAAGTGGAAAGCACAGAAGAAAAGCAAAACACAAAGAAGTGGAAAAGAAAGAAGAAGCGTAAAAAGCTGAAAAAGTGGAGAAACATAGAAGAAGTGCAAAACACATATGAAGTGGAGAAACACAAAAGAAGCGCAAGAAACACAGAGGAAGCACAAAACACAGAAGAAGCGCAAAACGTAAAAGAAGCAGAAAACACAGAAGAAGCACAAAACACAGAAGAAGCGCAAAACACAGAAGAAGCGCAAAATATAGAAGAAACGCAAAACGCAAAAGAAGTGGAAAACACAAAAGAAGCGCAAAATATAGAAGAAACGCAAAACGCAAAAGAAGTGGAAAACACAAAAGAAGCGCAAAACAAAGAAGAAGAGTAAAACAGAGAAGAAGCACAAAACATAGAAGATGCGTAGAACAAAGAAGAAGTAGAGTACACAAAAGAAGCGCAAAACATAGAAGAAGCGTAAAACAGAGAACAAGCGCAAAATATAGAAGAAGCGCAGAACACAGAAGAATTGGAAAACAAGAAGAAGCGCAAAACACAAAAGAAGTGAAAAACACAGAAGAAACGGATAAACACATAAGAAGCCAAAACACAAAAAGAGTGCAAAAAACATAGAAGAAGTGCAAAACACAAAAGAAGCGCAAAACATAGAAGAAGTACAAAACACATAAGAAGCTCAAAACATAGAAGAAATACAAAACATAGAATAAGCACAAAACACATAAGAAGTGCAAAACATAGAATAAGTGGAGAAATACATAAGAAACGCAAAACACAGAAGAAGCTCAAAACACAGAAGAAGCGCAAAACGCAGAAGAAGTGAAAAACACAGAAGAAACGCAAAACACAGAAGAAGTTGAAAACACAGAAGAAGCGCAAAACACATAAGATGTGGAGAAACACAGAAAAAACGCAAAATACAGAAGAAGTGAAAAACAAAAAAGAAGAGGAGAAACGCAGAAGACGCGCGAAGCACAGAAGAAGTGGAAAACAGAGAAGAGGCACAAAACAAAGAAGAAGTGCAAAACACAAAAGAAGTGCAAAACAAGGAAGAAACGCAAAACACAGAAAAAGCGCAAAATGCAGAAGAAGTGCAAAACAAAGAAGAAGGGGAGAAACACAGAAGAAGTGCAAAACACAGAAGAAGCACAAAACATAGAAAAAGTAGAAAACACAGAAGAGTGCAAAATAGAGAAGAAACGCAAAACACACAAGAAGCGCAAAACAGAGAAGTAATGGAAAACACAGAAGAAGCGCAAAACACAAAACATAGAAGAAGCGCAAAACACAAAACATAGAAGAAGCGCAAAACACAGAATAAGCGGAAAACACATAATAAGCACAAAACCCAAAAGAAGTAGAAAGCAGAGAAGAAGCACAAAACAGATAAAAAGCGCAAAACACAGAAGAAACGCAAAACACAAAAAGCACAAAACACAGAAGTAGCGCAAAACACAGAAGAAGCGTAAATTATAGATGAAGTGGAAAACACAAAAGAAGCACAAAACACAAAAAAAAGTGAAAACAAAGAAGAAGCACAAAACACAGAAGAGGTGGAGAAACACTGAAGAAGCGCAAAACAAAAAATAAGTGGAGAAACACAGAAGAAATGCAAAACACAAAAGAAGCTCAAAACACAGTAGAAGCGCAAAACATGGAAGATGTGAAAAACACAGAAGAAGCGCAAAACACACAAGAAGAGGAGAAACACAGAAGAAACGCAAAACGCAGAAGAAGCGCAAAACACAAAAGAAGTGCAAAACTAAGAAGAAGCACAAAACGCAGAAGAAGTGGAAAATACAGAAGAAGAGGAGAAACATAGAAGAAGCGTAAAACACAAAAGAAGCACAAAATATAGAAGAAGCAGAAAACAGGGAAGAAGCGTAAAACACAGAAGAAGTGGAAACAGAAAAGAAGTGGAAAATATAGAAGAAGCGCAAAACAAAAAAAAAGCACAAAACATAAAAGAAGTGCAAAACAGAGAAGAAGCGCAAAACACAGAAGTAGCGCAAAACACAGAAGAATTGGAAAACACAGAAGTGGAGAACACAGAAGAAGTGAAAAACACAGAAGAGGCACAAAATACAGAAGAAATGGAAAACACAGAAGAATCCCAAAACACAGAAGAAGTGGAGAAACACAGAAGAAGCGCAAAACATAGAAAAAGTACAAAACACAGAAGAAGCGCAAAACACATAAGAAGTTGACAAACACAGAAGAAGCGCAAAATACAGAATAAGCGTAAAACACAGAAGAAGCGCAAAACACAGAAGAAGACAAAACACAAAAGAAGTACAAAGCACAGAAAAAGTAGAAAACACAGAAGAAGCACAAAATAAAGAAGAAACGCAAAACACAAAAGAAGCGCAAAACGTAGAAGAAGTGGAAAACAGAAAAGAAGCGCAAAAGACAGAAGAAGCGCAAAAGACAGAAGATGCGCAAAATATAGACGAAGTGAAAAACGCAGATGAAGCACATAACACAAAAGAAGTGGAAAACAAAGAAGAAGCGCAAATCACAGAAGAAGTGGAGGAACACAGAAGAAACGTAAAACATAGAAGAAGTAGAAAATAAAGAAGAAACGGAAAACATAGAAGAAGCGCAAAATATAGAAGAAGTGCAAAAGACAGAAGAAGTGGAAAACACAAATGTAGCGCAAAACGCAGAAAAACGCAAAACACAGAAGAAATACAAAACAAGAAGAAGTGCAAAACACTGAAGAAGCGAAAAACAGAGAAGAAGTGCAAAACAAAAGAAGAAGCGCAAAATATAGATGAAGTGGAAAAAACAGAAGAAGCGCAAAATATAAAAGAAGTAGAAAACAGAGAAGAAGCGCAAAACATAGAAGAATCGCAAAAGACAGAAGAAGTGGAAAACACAAAAGAAGCGCAAAACACAGAATAAGAGCAAAACAGAGAAGAAACGTAAAACACAGAAGAAGCGCAAAATTTAGATGAAGGGAAAAACACAAAAGAAGCGCAAAACACAAAAGAAATGGAAAACAAAGAAGAAGCTTAAAACATAGAAGGGGCATAAAACACAAAAGAAGAGCAAAACATAGAAGAAGTTAGAAACATAGATGAAACACAAAACACAGAAAAAGCGCAAAAAACACAGAAGAAGCGCAAAACACAAAAGAAGTGCAAAACGCAAAAGAAGTGGAAAACATAAAAGAAGTGGAAAACACAGAAGAAGTGCAAAACAGAGAAGAAGCGCACAACAAAGAGGAAACGCAAAACACAGAAGAAGCGCAAAACACATAAGACGTGCAAAACAAAGAAGTAGTGAAAAACACAGAAGCAACGCAAAACAGAGAAAAAGCGCAAAACACAGAAGTGGCGCAAAACACAAAAGAAGTGGAAAACACAGAAGTGGCTCAAAACACTAAAAAAGTGGAGAACACAGAAGAAGCTCAAAATACAGAAAAAGTGGAAAACACTGAAGAAGCCCAAATCGCAGAAGAAGTGGAAAAACATAGAAGAAGCGCAAAACAGAAAAAAGCGCAAAACACAAAAAAAAACGCAAAATATAGACGAAGTGGAAAACACAGAAGAGGCGCAAAACACAAAAAAGTGGAAAAAAAAGAAGAAGCGTAAAACATAGAACAAGTCAAGAAACACAGAAGAAGCGGAAAACACAAAATAAACAAAAAACACAGAAAAAGTGGAGAAACACAGAAGAAGCTCAAAACACAGAAAAAGTGCAAAACGCAGAAGAAGCGCAAAACACAAAAGAAATGGAGAAACACAGAGAAGTGTAAGACATTGAAAAAGCGCAAAAAACACAGAAGAAGCGCAAAACACAAAAGAAGCACAAAACATTGAAGAAGTGGAAAACACAGTAGAAGTGCAAAGCATAGAACAGAAAAGAAGCGTAAAACACATAAGAAGTGGTGAAGGACAGAAGAAGCACAAAACACAGAAGAAACACAAAACACAAAAGAAGCTCAAAACACAGAAGAAGTGCAAAACATAGAAGTAGCGCAAAACACAAAAGAAGCGCAAAACACAGAAGAAGTGGAAAACATAGAAGAAGAGGAGAAACACTGGAGAAGCGCAAAACACAAAAGAAGCACGAAACACAAAAAAAGTAGAAAACACAGAAGAAGCGCAAAACACATAAGATGCGCAAAATATTGATGAAGTAGAAAACACAGATGAAGCATAAAGACAAAAGAAGTGGAAAACAAAGAAGAAGCGCAAAACACAGAAGAAGTGAAGAAACACAGAAGAAGCGCAAAACACAGAAGAAGTAGAAAACAAAGAAGAAACGTAAAACAGAGAAGAAGCACAAGACACAGAAGAAGTGCAAAAGACAGAAGAAGTGGAAAACAGAGAAGAAGTGGAAAACACAAATGAAACGCAAAACAAAGAAGAAGCACAAAACACAGAAAAAGTAGAATACGCAGAAGAAGCGCAAAACACTGAAGAAGCGAAAAACAAAGAAGAAGCGCAAGACAGAAGAAGCGTAAAACACAAAAGAAGCGTAATACACAGAAGAAGTGCAAAACACAGAAGAAGCTCAAAACACAAAAGAAGTGGAAAACACAAAAAAGCGCAAAACACAGAATAGGCGCAAAACACAGAATAGGCGCAAAACACAAAAGAAGCATAAAACACAGAAGAAGTCGAGAAACATAGAAGAAGCGCAAAACAAAAAAAAAGTGCAAAAAACACAGAAAAAGCAGAAAACATAAAAGAAGCGCAAAACATAGAAGAAGTGCAAAACATAGAAAAAGCGCACAACAGAGATGAAGTGCAAAACACAGAAGAAGTGGACAAACACAGAAGAAGCGCAAAACACAGAAAAAGTAGAAAACACAAAAGAAGCGCAAAACACAGAAGAAGCGTAAAACACAGAAGAAGTGGAGAAACATAGAAGAAGGACAAAAACATAGAACAAGCGCAAAAAACAACGAAGAAGCGCAAAACACAAAAGAAACGCAAAACATAGAAGAAGTGGAAAACACAGAAAAAGAGAAAAACATAGAAGAAGCACAAAACATAGATGATGTGAAAAACAGAGAAGAAGTGGAAAACACATAAGAAGCGCAAAACACGGAAGAATCACAAAATAGAAAAGAAGTGGAAAATACAGAAAAAGCATAAAACACAAAAGAAGCGAAAAACACAGAAATAGCGCAAAACACAGAACAAGTGGAAAACATAGAAGAAGTGGAAAACACAGAAGAAACGCAAAACACAAAAGAAGTGGAAAACACAGAAAAAGTGGAGAACACAGAAGAAGTTGAAAACACAGAAGAAGTGGAAAACATAGAAGAAACCCAAAACACAGAAGAAGTGGAGAACACATAAGAAGCGCAAAACACAGAAGAAGCGCAAAATAAAGAAGAAGTGGAAAACACAGAAAAAGTATAAACACAGAAGAAGCGCAAAACACAGAAGTAGCGCAAAACACAGAACAAGTGGAAAACATAAAAGAAGTGGAAAAAACAGAAGAAGCGCAAAACACAAAAGAAGTGGAAAATACAGAAGAAGTGGAGAACACAGAAGAAGTTGAAAACACAGAAGAAGCGCAAAACACAAAAGAAGTAGAAAACATAAAAGAAGCCCAAAACACAGAAGAAGTGGAGAAACATAGAAGAAGCGCAAAATACAGAAAAAGGGCAAAACACAGAAGAAGTGGAAAATACAGAAAAGCGCAAAACATAGAAAAATAGTAAAACAGAGAAGAAGCGCAAAACACAGAAGAAGCGTAAAACACAAAAGAAGTGGAAAACAGAGAAGAAGTGGAATACACATAAGAAGTGCAAAATACAGAAGAAGCGCTAAACATAGAAGAATAAGAAAACACAAAATACAAAACAAGCGCAAAAGACGGAAGAAGTGGAAAACACAGAAGAAATGGAAAGCATAGAAGAAGCCCAAAACATAGAAGAAGTGGAGAAACACACAAGAAGCGTAAAACACAGAAGAAGTGTAGAAACAGAGAAGAAGCGCAAATCACAGAAGAAGCGAAAAACAGAGAAAAAGCGCAAAACACAGAAGTAGCGCAAAACACAAAAGAAGCGCAAAATATAGAAGAAGTGCAAAAGACAGAAGAAGTGGAAAACAAAGAAGAATTGGAAAACACAAATGAAACGCAAAACGTAGAAGAACGCAAAACACAGAAGAAGCACAAAACACAAAAGAAGCACAAAACAGAGAAGAAGTGCAAAACACTGAAGATGCGAAAAACAAAGAAGAAGTGCAAAACAAAAGAAGAAGCGCAAAATATAGATGAAGTAGAAAAAACAGAAGAAGCTCAAAATATAAAAGAAGTAGAAAACAGAGAAGAAGCGCAAAACATAAAAGAAGCGCAAAAGACAAAAGAAGTGGAAAACACAAAAGAAGCGCAAAACACAGAATAAGAGCAAAACAGAGAAGAAGCGCAAAACACAAAAAAAGCGCAAAATATAGATGAAGTGGAAAACACAGAAGAAACGCAAAACACAAAAGAAATGAAAAACAAAGAAGAAGCGTAAAACATAGAAGGGGCACAAAACACAAAAGAAGAGCAAAAAATAGAAGAAGTTGAGAAACATAGAAGAAGCACAAAACACAGAAAAAGCGCAAAAAACACAAAAGAAGCACAAAACACAAAAGAAGCGCAAAATATATAAGAAGTTGAAAACATAGAAGAAGTGGAAACCACAGAAGAAGCGCAAAATAGAGAAGAAGCGCACAACAGAGAGGAAGTGCAAAACACAGAAGAAGTGAAAAACACAGAAGAAGCGCAAAACACAGAAGACTCGCAAAACAAAGAAGTAGTGAAAAACACAGAAGAAGCGCAAAACAGAGAAAAAACGCAAAATACAGAAGTGGCGCAAAACACAAAAGAAGTGGAAAACACAGAAGCGACGCAAAACACTGAAAAAATGAAAAACACAGAAGAAGTGGAAAACACCGAAGAAGCCCAAAACACAGAAGAAGCGCAAAATACAAAAGAAGCGCAAAACACAGAAAAAACGCAAAATATAGACGAATTCGAAAACACAGAAAAGGCGCAAAACACAAAAAAAGTGGAAAAAAAGAAAAAGCGCAAAACATAGAAGAAGTCAAGAAACACAGAAGAAGCAGATAACACAGAATAAACAGAAAACACAGAAGAAGTGGAGAAACACAGAAAAAGCTCAAAACACAGAAGAAACACAAAACACAGAAGAAGCGCAAAACACATAAGATGTGGAGAAACACAGAAGAAGCGTAAAATATAGAGAAAGCGCAAAAAACACAGAAGAAGCGCAGAACACAAAAGAAGCACAAAACATTGAAGAAGTGGAAAACACAGAAGCGAAAAACAGAGAAGAAGCGCAAAACACAAAAGAATCGCAAAACACAGAAGAAGTGGTGAAGGACAGAAGAAGCACAAAACACAGAAGAAGTGAAAACACAGAAGCAGCACAAAATAAAAAAGAAGTGCAAAACACAGAAGAAGTGGAAAACACAGAAGAAGAGGAGAAACACTGAAGAAGTGCAAAACACAAAAGAAGCACAAAACACAGAAAAAGTAGAAAACACAGAAGAAGCACAAAACACATAAGATGCGCAAAATATTGATGAAGTGGAAAACACAGATGAAGCGTAAACACAAAAGAAGTGGAAAACAAAGAAGAAGCGCAAAACAAAGAAAGAAGTGAAGAAACATAGAAAAAGCACAAAACACAGAAGAAGTAGAAAAAAAAGAAGAAATGCAAAACAGAGAAGTAGCACAAAACACAGAAGAAATGGAAAACAGAGAAGAAGTGGAAAACACAAATGAAGCACAAAACATAGAAGAAGCACAAAACACAAAAAAGTAGAAAATGCAGAAGAAACGCAAAACACTGACTAGGCGGAAAACAGAGAAGAAGCACAAAACAGAAGAAGCGTAAAACACAAAAAAAGTAGAAAATGCAGAAGAAACGCAAAACACTGACTAGGCGGAAAACAGAGAAGAAGCACAAAACAGAAGAAG
>JAOQMR010068229.1:15000-19443 GCA_027563865.1 Erythroxylum pelleterianum | reverse complement strand
CTTTTTCTATTTATCTACTATTATCTAATTACACAAAGACCTTCATACCCCTCCATTTAAGCCTTAACACTCTTAACGCTAAGTAGTCTTCCAAATTTACCCTTTCTTTTATTTAATCCAATTAATCATACTTTAAGCCACAATTAATAACTTAAATCAAATTCGAATTAATACTAGCCTTAACATAATTCAAATCCCACTACTAAAATTAAAATCATGCCAAAAATTAATAAAACAGGTTTGGGGTCCAACAAAAAATCAACTTAAATGCAGAGATGTAAAGACACTAAACAAAATAGGAAGCCAGCAAAAGAAAAATCCTAAAATCACTCCAACCCCAAAGTTTTTTTTTGCAACTGATTTTTTTTCATTTTTTTACTTCTATTTTTACTGTAGCAACGTTTTTTTCCTTGTCCAGCTACTTTTTTTTCATTTTTAAAAAAATTTCAACTGTAGCAATGTTTTCTTCTTGTCTAGCTACTGATTTCAAAAAAATACAATAATAAGATGAACCCTAATTTTGAGTTCTAATGAAAAAATCACAGTAATAACAGCACATGAATGCAAGATAAGTAAGAATTTATCCTAATCTAAGCTCTGATACCAAATGATGTGGAACCTCAAGATTAAAGAACCCGAAACTCCTCAAATACACACTTTGGATAGAAGATGAACAAGACGAAATCTTCAACATTAATGAACCTACAATCAATTATATGAAAGGAAACACATATAATAAGGTTGATTTGAAAAATAAAAATAAAAATTCGCCACAAGTGTTTATCTTGATAAGAATTATATTCTTGATGCAATAGAAGAAAACAAGAAGTCCTCCCTTAAGAATTTGTTATTCATCCAATCTTACCCTAAACAATGTTTATTATGATGTACTTATACCTTTTGAAAGAAAGAAACCCTAACTATGTAAAAAAGCTTTTAAACATGGGCCTTTGACCAAAATAATTAAAGCCCAAACTAATATTTCTAAAATACATCCCATTAAACCTAAAAGTTTTAAACAAGCCCAAGATACAAGTAGTGGGTTGCCGAAAGTTATGCTTCTAATGTAAAATAATCAATTAAAGAAGAAAGAAAGTCTTTTTGTTCATTCCGCCCAACTTGAATAGTTATCTTATCATTAGCTCTCATTGTCTCTTAAGTTTTCATGCCACCTACAATTCGGCCCATATAAGATTGAAACACTTCTTTGAACTTCTTAGCTCTTAATCTTGTTATTGGTCCCTTCAGCATTATTAGCTCATATTTGGCACTATTTCGCTTACAAAGTCCCAAGGTCAGGCTGACGTTAACTTCACTTGCCAAACCCATCACTCTTTCACTCACTAATCCTTACCTAATTGAGAAAAGGAAAAATATGAAGCTTAGCATAGATTGTTATTCACTTGTTATTACTTATTAGGCCATATTCAATATGAAAAACAAAACTGATTAATTTATTAACATATATTCAAATGATTTTTCTTTCTTCACAGTATCCTTGGGCTTAGCATAGGTTGTTATTCACTTGTTATTACTTATTAGGCCATATTCAATATGAAAAACAAAACTGATTAATTTATTAACATGTATTCAAATGATTTTTCTTTCTTCACATTATCCTTGGGGCAAGCAAATAATTCTGGAACTTATGTATAAATGAAGCAAATTATACATGAATTAAAACATTTACAATATGTTTCCCTCACTAAAATAATGTTATCCGAGTTTAAATTTTATAATTTTTACCACGATATCTAAGGGATGCTTCGTTCAATTTTAAGTTGTAACATTAAAGTGTAAATGTTATAATTCTTCACTTCTTTAACAATAAAATTTTGATTAAATTTCTTTCATGTAATTTTGTTTGGAAATATGTACAATAGAGAAATATGTACAATAGATATACTTCTAATATATTCCTAAATTAGTTTTGATTAAATGGTTTTCCTAGGATATATTTTATATCATAACTTAATGCAAAATATAACTTAAATTGGTTGTAGATGTTCTTTGAAGTTGGTTTAGCAGACAATAAGGTGCAGAAATGGTGGAATTTTACATCCCTTGCTGATTTTCGTTTATAATTTGGTTCGTAGTGCTAGAATTATGCAGCACTGCAGAAACTTCTGTTTATCATAAAATTAAACAAATCTGATTAAGATTTGACACCTTCCATATTTATGGTTAAGAAAAGATAATAAAACTATAGAAATACAACAATATAGATAATAACAAAAAAGAAAGGGAGGACCTATTGCTCTTTCTTGCTAAGGCTGCTCTGTCAACGCAGCAGAATTCTTTGTTAAAATTCCATCTGTGGAGCTATAACACAAAAGCGTCTTCTCTCACGTCTGATCAGCTGTGCCATTTCTTCTCAGACAACGATATAAGCTAAAAACAAGAAAAATCAGAGACCTATTAACAATCAAACTAAACAAATATGAACGAGAAAGTTCAATCAACACGAAATGCTTTTGAGTGAAGAATGTGTAATCTGGATTAATGCTTTAAGCAACACCACAAAAACAAGTCCAGTCCAAAAGTAGTCTTGTGAGACAGCAATAACAAAAGCAAACATTATTAAAAGCAAAATTTTGGATTCATTTTACATTGATTAGATTAGTAACTGCAGATTCTAGCCAAGACTTGGTCCATTATAACGAATTAGATGCCATTGGTTTCTACCTACTCTAATACTCCTTTGCTACTTCGTTTTCTAAGGTTACTCCTTAACCAATTAGATGCCATTGGTTTCATTCTTCTTGAATTCCATTTCCCTTCTGTTTGTTCCATTTATTTTATGCAAGACACGAAAGGGATTCGAGTCCTTAAAGAGCAAAGGCAATCACTCCAAGAACTTTAGTGCCAAAAATGTTAACGAAGAGAATTGCACAATTTAAGGTAGGGACGGTTTGTATCACTTAATCACCAACCTGACGGGTGACTTGTGCCACTCTTCGGCCATCTCTTGATGATTCGTTTAACAAGCTAGGCTTTTGTGCCACCATAATATCACTCGGTTTCTCTTCCACTTTTCTTGCAAAACTGCTACTGTCAAGAGACGATTCCCCATCAGGGCTGCTTGCACCCTCTTTCTTTCGTTTCCTTTGGAATGTATATTTGAGGAACTTATTATCAATATGCTGACTAGTCAGTGTTACGCTTGCATCTGCTTCTTTTGGATCTGAGTTTGCTAGCAATACACTGTCTACTCCAATGGCTGGTTTACTCCCTGTCCCTGGACATTCTGAATTCTCTGTGCATACAGCTTCCTTTCCACTCAATGCAACCTCATTTGACAATAACTTATCGTTGTTTCCTATATCCTGTCCTATACAAGACCTAAGGAAATCTGAATCGCATGTAATGGCTCCCGTGTATCTTGACTGCGAAGTTGATTGATTTGTTTTTGAAGAGGAAATTGACGGTAAAAGTGTTCCTTGATCCTTCTGACAATCTTCAACGGATAGAGTATTATCAACCTGATAAGGAAATTCCTTAAACAGGAGAGCTTTGCGTTTCCTTTTCTTTCTTCTCATAGCTCTTTTTCTTTGTGTTCCTGGATCCTTCTGACAATCTTCAACGGATAGAGTATTATCAACCTGATAACGAAATTCCTTAAACAGGAGAGCTTTGTCAACCTGATAAGGAAATTCCTTAAACAGGAGAGCTTTGCGTTTCTTTTTCTTACTTCTCATAGCACTTTTTCTTTTTCTGTTAAATGATCTAACACCATGAAGTTGGAAGCAGGCATCATCTGCTGCTGGTATCACCTTGGCTTTGTCTGGGCTTGCATCGCCATCAAACATGTTATTATTCATGGTACTGACTTTCTTGCATTTTTGACAGTCTTCTTCACCTTCTCCCTTACATACTAGATTTCTTGCACCACCAGCTTGTCCGCAAAGCAAATCATCTCCATCCAGCTGGTTCCTTTCAAATGCACGAATCCTCTGAGTGCAGCCGTTCCGGTACAGCTCGAGCTCTTTGCTTCTCATCATAATCGAAGCAAGGTCAGGGTTGTAATCAAAGCTATTGTCCTGGTGGAAACAATTATCACTGTGGCATGGGGTACTATCACGTATTCCATCCAAAGTTGAATCCTTCGTCTCATGAGCTTTAGTTATGGTGCAGTGTGCAGCAGGCAGAGAAGAGCACAATATTTTCTCTAGTTCTGTTTCATGAGTTGCACCACTTCCATCTGGAGTTTGTACACCCAAAGGTTGCATCTGATTCTGGGTCACCCTCTCCAGTTCATCCTGCAGTTGGTGCAGCTCTGCTCTAATATCTTTTACTATATCTTCTGCTTCCCCAAGTTGTGCTTCCAGTTCTTCAATCTTTCTCTGTTTACTGAACACTGTCATTTCTGCTTCATTAACCTAGAGACACCATGCGCCAGTCAACCCAAACAATCTAGTGAGGGTAAGTTGTCTAGTTAAAGCA